>JANZLH020000013.1:1192054-1222789 GCA_026770325.2 Erythroxylum fimbriatum | reverse complement strand
TATTCCATTCTCTGTGGATCGACCCCATTTACCACTGTGCGCAATTTATTTTCGTTTGGTGTTTGAGATTTATTTTTGGTGGATTCGACACCCATCATTGAGTAAGTTGGGCCTAATCTGATCCATTATCATCCTTAAGTATATCTTAAATTATTGAATTTATTATAAAGCTATCAATAAATTTAAAATGATTAATAACAAGAAAATTTTTAAAATTTTAGTTCATTAAATGTTGTATTTATTAAATCCTACTTATTATTTTCCATGAATGGGTTCAATTTACATAACCTTAACAAAGTTAATCATGTGAGTTAGTAATGAAATATATAGTATTTAATTCATATTTTTTAGTTTTAACTAATATTATAAAATTATATTACTAAATCATTTAACCAATTAAGCAATGAGATAGGAATCAAAATAAAAAGGATATACTTACTAAATAAATAATTATTTGATCAATACATCATTTAAACAATATTTGTAGCTGAAGATTTATAGTAATAATATTTGTAATTATTAGTAAATTATTTAACAAAATAATTAGATTAATTTTGTGATATAATTTTTAATAAATATTTTTTTATTTTTTTTACAAATCATTATATATACCGGATTTAACCGAATTTAAGTTGATATTTTTTTTTCAAATCCAATTAATTACGAAAAATCAAATGAACTTAATCTAAAGTTAATGGATCAAAATATATTTGATTAAACTCAAACTCGAGTTTAAACTTAGGCTCGGACCTTAGAATGGCCGGCCCATTGCCAACCCTAGTTGCCTGAAGATATATATATATATATGTGTGTGAGAGAGAGAGAGAGAGTTGTGAGAAGCTCTGGTCAAAAATGCAGGATCTCCTCTTAGACATTGGATTAAAACATAAGACAATCTTATCAGCCAACACCTCAAAATATCCAGTTTCAAGAATCAAGAACTAAACATTAAAAATGTGAAGTTACTATGCCTAGAGAAGCTAACATGAAGGAAGACAACTAGACAAGTACCTCATTGTAAGAGAAACCTTGGCAGCTAATGTTGTGTCAAAAAATGTTCCTAGTATCTGTCTACTTACACTGCTTTCTGAGAGTACAAGCTTGGTGGTCTGGTCTGAATGTCTTTTGTGAATACATTACTGAGAGCAAAAAGTAAAAGCACGAAGACAACCTGCGCGCTCATAATCCCGAAATGGCTGATGCTGTTGCCTATTTCCATCCAGCTTCCTGTGTTTCTGACCTGCATTTTTTGATCAGAAATGGCAGTGAGTGCTAAAAGAGATGAAATAATGGAGGATTGTTTTAAATGTGCTCAACATTGACAAATTAGAAAGAAGATATAGAGAAAATGGCTTGATGGTTAAAGCAAGTGCATTATAGGGGAATAAGTGTCAAGGAAAAGTTATGAAATCAAGACAAACGCAACCGACTTTACCAGAAAGAAGAAATGGATGGTCATCACGTCTGAAAATAGTATAACAAGAAAGTAACATCCGAGCCGTGGAAGACGATGGAGTTTGGTTATTGCACTGAACACACATCTGCATTTCATTTCAAAGCAAGTAAACATGACTAAGATTTTCTAGCAACTTGTTTAAGGGAAACAAGCAAAAGTCCCAACACGGACAGAAACTTGCAAGATCATCGTTGCTATGATGGCAAGTAGCTCATTGGCTCTTAATATTTAATCAGTGATCAAAACCAGAAAAGGAAGGAAACTTGCTGATGGAAGTTGATTTAAAACCATATATTAACTACTATCAATTGATAGCACGGTATAATGCCTCCGAACAAATGTTAGATCCCACAAATGGTATTACGAATCACAACAGTATTCCAGTACAAAGCATGTTACCATCTTGTGAATATCTGTACCATGCGAAAAAGATTCACTTACATAACCAGCATGAACGGTATGAATAGCTTGAAGATAAGTAGGGCTGCCATCAGAAATGGCTGTAATGAAAAACAGATGACATTAGCTCCATACTTTGACATTAGAAAAAGAAACAAGCATATCCATTTCAGAGTTCACTTCCTTACGCTGAAGACAGTGATGAAACGATAGACAGATGATATCTCAAAACTAGCAATGCTTGCAAAATTTCCCGTTCCGAAGAAAGCAACATTAAATAAAACCATCTGGAAAGAAAAATATGTCAGGGCCGAATGCCTTACTTGAAACTCATTGATTTAGATGTTAAACATTCTTTCAACAATACAAGAAAGCAACAAAAAGTTAAAGGCCAGTGCATTAGTGTGGCGTGTCACCGAGTATACTCAACATGCCTGTTGGCCAAATGTAATGTCTTCATTCTAAATGAAGATCGAAACTTTAACCATGTAAAAACTTCTTATGCTGCTTATCTTACTGGCAAAATGACTGTACTGACCAAACAAAGAACATAAAATTTTAATTTGGTAAAAAGGACGAGTTCTGGAAGAGTCGGGCTACATTTCCACCTTTTTAAACTATTGATGAAGATCCTTTAGTATTCATTAAATTACCTATAAATGATTTCAGAATAGTTACTTTATGCATGCTCAAATATGCAGAAATGAAAAGGAAAGACAATAGTGCCAATTAGAAGAGGCATAGGACTTACAAATGTTAATGGAATTCTCATGTCAGATAGCTGTAAGTATCTATGACCATTTTGAATTGTAACACGTTCATCTGTGTTTCTCATGGAAGCTGATGAATTTTTCACCTTAGTTAGATGGAGAAGTGTGTTCTCAAAAAGGATCCAAGCCATAAGCACAACACCAAGCGCTGCATAGAAGAGAGCTTCATATCTGACATAATCATAGATGGCACAAAGAAAGAAAGGTTCCATAAAACTCCTCGTGCCACTTAATTGTTAAATAACTGTAGTCTGAAATACGATTTTACCCAATCGAAAGAAGCAGAAATGTTGGTGCAAAGCCAAGAAATATAGAAGTAAGCCGTGACAAAAGGCTGCACTCCGAAAAAAGTGGGAGAGCCATTGAGAAACCTAGAACAAAATAATCACTTTAGTAAGAAGCAATTAAGGTGTCATGCCATTGAAATGGTATGAGCATGTAATATGAGCATTGCTGTGACTAATAGGATTAAGCAGGAAACTTCATATTGATATAGGCATTTAGCTATAAGCATAACAGATGATAAATATCGACGATCTGTGCAATTGTAGCACAAAAAAAATGCTTCTGTTTGACGGGAAAGTTAAAAATGGCAATTTATTCATATTATCTGAGAATTTACAAAGAATCACTAAGAGCAAGTAAAAACTGAAAGATGGTGTAGAAGAATACCAGCAACAGACCAGTTTATTAGCTGGTGTAAGGCATGCAGTTCCCTTTTTTCCGTTCTATGAGATGTTGTTAATGACACCATCACTACGGCAATCCCAACCAAAAATTCCTAAATTTAATCCATATACTATATCAGTCTTTTGTTCTCAAGGAGCTTAAGTACCTGTAACTGAAACAGAAAATAAGAGGAATGCGGCACCTGTATGTAAAATAGTATAGAGAATCTAGATTTCTCCGCTCCACATTTACAGATGCTTAGCCAATGTTTATTCCCTTGAGAACGCAGATCCACCCACCTTGAAGCTGCTCCAATCAGGACAATAACAGCTCCACTTGCAATTCTGCACACGAGCATATACGTAGAGTAGGAAATTCAAGTGAGAGCAACGATGACAATGGAAAAGTTTGTTAGCAACTTAGCATGTTATTTCTCAAGTTTTTTCTTTTAATTTTGGTTCCTTCGATTTTTGCTCCCAAAATATTAATATCAACAAAGTTTCCAAATAGCCTTTGATAAGATATATTATTTGATAGAATAGCAGCAATCTTTTTGATCAGAACACGAAAGATAGTTACAACTGTCCTTCTATTAACAAAGTTAATCTTAACAACGAAATTCTTTAGTAGAAACCATGATTAGTTCAAGAAGTCTTTAAATGATACTCATGTAACCTCTTACTAGCCAAAAACTGCCATTTACTTTGATCACTTAATGATTTTATATCCACTAACTAATTCGGTAACCAAGAAGCGAAAATGTAAAAAAGACTTACACTAGTTCATTGTTATCAGGAATTTCAGCTGGCATCAAAGTGAAAAAGGAGAGAAACCAACAGGATATGCAAACAAAAATTGGTATCCCAGATCTCCATGGCATTGATTTGAAAAGATAAAAAGGAGCTATTACCCCCACAAGTAAGAAACACCAAGTATATAGTTTTCGGTTCGTGAAGCTATTCACCTGTACAAATCAGAAGTAAGTTGATCAGAAATTCAAGCTCGAAAATAAATAGTAAGACTAGTTCCCATACCAGGAGTTCAAGGATGATCAGCGATACAAGACAAGCAGCAAAAAGTTGACTCATATAGTTGAACTTTTTCCCACTTATATGCCGCCATAATGTTTTTATGAATTGATGTTCACCAAGTATCCTGGTCCAAAGGAACACCGTCATTGCCATGTATGCATGGTATAGGGGAGGAGAATGCTCCACAAACAATAAAATGGAAATGAATCCCATCAATAGACATCCAAAAAAATGTACCTGAAAAATAGACCAAGAAATGTCAAACATTTACAGCTTAGTTTCAAAAAAACAAACTTTCAAGTGAAAAAACACAAATCAAAGCTAAATTATGTAATATGATAAGTATACGCATTAGAAAGTGGGTAAATTTAGTAAGTAAAACTTTTTAAAGAAAATTTGGTAATTCACATGGTTTGTTTATCGTATTCTAAATTTCCTAATGTTTTACGGGAGTTAATATAAATGGGCAGCCCCTGATAATAAGACAAGAAATATTCATTGTCAAAAGAGCATGGTAATTAAGAAAAACATATCTCATATTATTATTTATAATTCCATTCTTCTACTAAGATAAAATATTGCACATGATATATCAAGCTTACTTAGACATTACATTTCCAGTATAACTTCTCTTCCGTACAGCTTGCTTCTTCATGAATACGTTTTCTGCAAATGTTGTATAAGACTGCAAAACATGAAGAAGAATATAGACCATCCAGCCAATGTACCCAAGAGTAACTGCACTCATCAACATCAGCCAATCATAGGTCTGAAAATAATGCAGTCCCTGAAGTGCCAAGCTTCTGAGTTCTTCTGACAGTGTCATTGCTGCTTTATAGTCTTTAATTGATAGCAGATACTCAATTTGTTCCAGCATAGAGGAATAGTTGGCCAATGGCTTGAAAGGCGTGAAATACAATGAGCTTGACTGCTTTATTTCTAAGCTTGTTCAAGGGAAAACAAAATTTTACCAAACCCAATCACACACCAAATGAACGACTTGTAAGTATCAAAGGTATATTTACACTGATCATATTATGGGCACCATGGACAATACATAGCTTTGCTACGGCCAATAGGACAATTAAAACAACATTTAAATTAAAACTAGAAACATGGATATTTAGTCCAACCTAACAGAAAATCAATCCATGTGCTTAAGATTCAATACAGTGCCTCTCATCTAACTAAGACTGAAATTGTTGAGCAATAAAAGGATACGTGATTTCCGAAGAAACTGGTTGAAAATTTGCTTTGTGTTGGCCAACACAGCTTCAAGCTTTTCTGCCTGAATGAAGAAGATATAGTAAAATGAAAAATTAAGTTTGGCAACCAATGGTATTTACTGCTGTCTACTAGTCTACCAGTTATGTCTAGGGAATGCTTGATATTGATCTAGGAACTTAGACTCTCTAAATGATGTCTTATCTATTTATTGAACATTGGTACAATCATATTTACGAACATTTATAATTCTCCAATTGTGGCAATTCAATTGGTAGCACCAAAAACTCAATAAAGTCTCATAAGAAGATCCACAAGGCATCCATTTAAACCTGTCTGACATTCAGGTAAAGGTGTCCATTGAACTGACCTCAGTCATATCGATGTAACCAAGTGGTAAACTCCCGACAGAATTGACAGGACAAGGCAAACCAAGAAGTGTGGACTGCCAGAATTAGAAGTTAATAGAGAACTTAACAAATAATGCTAAAGAACAGTTCAGAGCTCAAAACAACGTCTGTAATCAAAAGAACTTTAGGGAAGAAGATGTAAAACCATTAATGGTGCAATGTCAGCTTGATTCACATCCATCCTTTCAATGCCCTTCAGGCCCCAGTCTACAGGTGTTGGCATGTCGTGCACATGTTCATCAACAAATCGAAAAGCATGATCAGAATGGTTGTGATCAGAGATCGGCTTGGGGTAATTAACACCTGCTCCCCAAACAACTAGGGGAGTATCAGTGTTTGAACGATGTCCATCTCCATGACTACCTACAAGCAGAATCAGAAACATAGGAACATTTCCAATATGAAATCCAATTCACTCAAAAACCAAATTATTGAAAAAAAAACGCAGATTTGCATGAAGTGCACAAATTAATAGGAAAACCAACGAAAAAATCAGCTTTGTAAGAATCAAAGTCCAGGTGTTCAACATCTTAATCTCTAATATAAGAAACATAGATGGAACTATAATCAACAGCCAAAGACATCTGCCATGCCCTTTCTACGTAAACATCACAAAAGCAAAAGTTTTAATGAAATGCAAAGAAGCATGAAACAAAAAAAGGCTCATCAAAACTGAACAAGAACAACCTTTGTCACTCATCCCATGGTCAGCTGTAAATATATAAGCAGTATGATTATCTTTGTAATAATCTTCAAGAATAGAGTATACACGTTCTGCAATATGGTCCACGACCTTGACATTATTAAGATAGATGGATGAATAAGGACGGTGCGCATGACCATTTGAATCACAGCCCAGTAGATGTAGAAAAACAACCAGATTATCCTGTAGAAGTAACTTCTTCAACTCTGGTTCTTCTTCGGACCTATTCAGAAGGCTCTGAAATTGATCAAAAGACCACTCATCCAAAAAGGAAGCATCTGCATTAACACTATTCATTTGATAAAGAATTGAAGAAACGTGAGAAAGAAAGAACCTTGGGAATCTTAACGCAAGAATTTAGTTCCCAATGGTTGTATTAGGCCAATTATGAACAATAGCCCTTGATCCCAATAAATTAACATCTGAATCAATGATTACGAACCAGTAGCAAAATCTTCAAACTCGTGAGGATAGGATTTCCAAGTGCTGCGTGGCAAAGCACCACAGAATATTGGAACAATATCTGGACTACCGTAAGAAAACGTATGCCTGCTTCGGTTAAAAACTGAATCAAATTCGACAGGGTTGGCTTTCCACCCTGCAAGTGCAATTAAAGTTTTTTAATGACGGAATGCACTGCTTCACTCTACTAAATGTCAGCAATGAGAGATTTTCATTGAACTGGAAGAGAGGTGTTCCAAGTTTCCACCTTTAGTAACTGCACTGGGATCCTCATAGAAACCAGCAATGATAGCAACATGTCCAGGCCTTGATTCTGTTGGGGGCCGAGCATGAGATACTCCCCATTTACCTTTCTCTTTTATTATACTTCTCAAAAATGGTGCTCTATAATTTCCTTTGAGATCCGGCTCAAAAAATTTATCAGCACGTAAGCCATCAGCTGTAGTCATATTTATCATCAAATGAAGTTGCACATTGGGATAAATAAAGCATGAAAAAAATGAATGAACAACAACAAAGAGAACATTTGATTACTTCATTTAGAACTATTTCCACCATGAAAGGAGTTCATTGACCCTTCAACTAAAATATTCGCTACAAGCAACCTGGGATCTCAAATTTTTCATTAAAAAAAATCCGTTTTCACATCAGGAAACTCCTCTCAATAGCGAAACTAGACAAGCATCATTTTGCAGAACAAACAAGTACAACAAGCCCAACTTCACATAACCAACAACTTCAGCTTACTAAATCAAACAAGAAGCAAAAAGATATCATCTTTCACCAGTGCCATTGCCATGCATTCATCAAACACAGAAAAAGAAACATACCCACAAGGAGAACAAGGCGTTTGGCGGGAGCTTTGAAGCGGGGTTTGACAAGATCCATGCCGTGAACAATTGGGGTCTTGAAATAGATATCGAAGATGCTTAGCATATACACGGCGTGAAGAACAACGCCTAGTATCACTAGCCATCTCTCTCTTCTCTTGAGCCACAATCTTCTTCTGGGTGCCTCTGCTTTGACGCTTTCTCCTTCTTTGACTCCCAAGATCCCTTCACTTAGTCCCATGATCGTGTGCTCTGTTCCCAAGTGTTCAAAACTTTGCTCTCTTTAGTAATGGTTCACCGGTGCTCTGGATCGGGTCGTCGGCCGTTAAGTAGAACGGAAATTGGACCTTTGGATCATAGCACCGTTAATCAAGATCCAATTTCACATGTTTTTGTGTTATGTTCTAAGAGAAAATATTTATTATATCCGATGATTAAAAAACATAATTGGTTTGGTAAAATTTTGAATCGTTTCATTTATCAATTCAATTTATTTTAATAATTTTTATTATTAAAAGTAATAATTTATTTTTAATTTTTATTAATTAATAATTTTTTATTCACTTAAATAAAGATATTAATTTTTATTTACTAATATATTTTTAATTAAATTTTAAATTCTTTAATGTATAAAGACGGCCTCTTTCAATCATGTTTTAAATTCTTTAATTTTATTCCATCAGTACTCAATTTAATAACAATATAATACAGGTTGAACTTTCATATTTGACTGATTTAACTTTAAGTCTAATTTTTAAAACATTAATTATCATTTAGACTTGTAAATTATGTGTAATTTTTTTATAGCAAAAAATTATTTCATTGTGAACTTGGGTTTTCTAAAAATAGAATTCCTTAAAATCATTTTTTTCATTAGTTAGATATTAACAATTTGTTTATTCTAATTTCACTTCTAATCAATAACATATATGATTATGATATGTCCAGAAATATGAATTCTTTTTTTTTCTCATTTCAACTTCATTTTTTTCATTAAAAAATTTATTATAAATCTAGATAAATAAGATCATAAAGATATTAAAGATGTCAATTTTAACTCCCCCGGTCGAGTGATGTTTTAATCGGGCTAGAGGAGAGGTCGGGTAGGGCCGGGCCAAGCTGTGATAGATAATTTGTGTAGTTAGGAGTCCATGATTAAATAAGCATTCCTTGGTCTTGGATTGAATGGATAAATATATCATTTTTCTTTTTTATTATTTATTATCACAATGTAACTTTTATCTTTGTTTTAATTATATAATCATCTTATGTCTTTTTTAAAAATAGAAATAAGAAAAATTACATAATATTGCGAGGGAGCTCGGTCCCAACATATCCTCCATGAGAAGAAGGTGGCACCCAATGAGTGTATTTACAAAATAAATAACCCCAAGATCAAATAAACATGTCGACGACAACCCAATTGAAAATACAAAGGAGTAACTAAAATTATCACTAGGATGGAAATCAATTTAAGTTAGGATTGGACCCAAAGCCTAATTTACTCGAACCGATCCTGTTGACTCCTTAGTCGTACCAAGTTGGACTAATTTTGTCCAGCCAAGATGACAATGAATAGGTTGAGTCCGACTACCCCTAGCTTAACTTGGCCTATAAGTTCTTCTACCTTACTGTTTATGGCTGTTCATTATGTTTTTTCTTTCCCTTACACGGTTCTGCTCCTGTTCAACTTCAAACTTAAAAATGGAAATGGCTGATGTAGAGCATGCTAAGTTACTGAAAAAGATTCTAAATCTTGTGAAACAGAAGAAGTTGATGAAACGATATATTAACGTCTGCAAACATACATTTGCAAGTCTGATACATACACATCATAATCACTCCAATCTTGTGGCTTAGAACACAGAATTTAGCAACCAGAATTACTACTAGTTAACTATCTAGAGAGAAACCTTCCATTTTCAAGGACATTTAAGCTTGTTCCGACGAGTGGTCATGTCAGTGTAGCACTTACCACACATCTCCTTATTCCCGTAAGTTCCTGGGGGTACACACTTGCACCTTTCACAGCAAGACATGCAAGCTCTGATACACAGGTTCTTCCTTGAATGTAACTTGCATCTTCCTCCGCAAAGTGGGGCGCAATCTGATATAAAGAAAAAGCATCACATTTGCAAGAACGTAGGTAGGAGACTAGGAATGGTAGAGTAATAGTTCTTATTCTACTCTATGGAAAGAAAGATACCTGCTCTTGTTCTAACTGGAGGAAGAGTAGGCGGCTTCACTGTTGGTGGTGCTGGTGGCGGGGGTAAAGTAGGTGGTGATGGAGGCTTCGCCGGTGGTGTTGAAGGTGGTGGCATGGTTACTGGTGAAGGTGCCGGTGGCTTGATCAATGGTGGGGAAGGAGTTGGTGGCTTGAATGGTAGTCCAGGTGCTTGTGTTGGTGCCAAAACTTTGCTAAAAACACCCTGCAAATGTCAGCTTGTTTTAGCTCTGAAGCACCTAATAGGTTCATATAAAATTTAAAGATTTAAAGGTACTTCCTTTATCATTACCATCTCATGGGATTCTTCATCGTTGTATGAAGCCTGCAAGTGGAAAAAGAGAAGTTTTAGCAGTTAGCGAGCCATATGTCAAAAAGACAAGAAGTAGCTACTGTTCTTGTTCTTTCTTGTTTTCTTTCAGTGGAGTTAGATGGCTTACATACCCTTGAAGATACTATAAGAAAAGCAGCTATCAGAAACAGTATTCCTTTGAGAAGCATTGTGCAGGTAGAGAGCAAAGAGAAGCAAAACCAAATGCAGATTTAACTGCTATGCACTGATTCAAGATGTAACAAGCTGATGGGTATAAATAGATGGAAGTAAAGTTTTATCTCATTTACAATCAATTAAATATGGATGGCACCATCATTAGATCACTGACCACACATCACTTATTGCTAGCAGCCCAAGATTGAAATCTGACCTTAGGTTCAACCCCACATGACCCGAGAATCCGGACTTCTAAATAAACTATTTGATGAATTAACGATAATCAGCTCAATTTAACTGGTATATGCAGGTCCAGAATAAGAAGCGAGACTTTTAAATTGGCAAGTACATTGAAGATAATCTGCACCAATTAGTCCATCTTAGAGGCTTCAAGTTAGACATTTTTACTGATAGTAGTAAGTGTCTGCAATATTTTATTAACCAATACACGAGGTCTGTCCTCTCAGTCAAGGCAAACTTGGGGCCAAAGCTAGCGAGGGTTCAGGACTTGCTTCTGATCAAATAGCCTAGGGTGGGCGATTCCACCATTTGAGTGCAAGGGTTGGTGAGTTCACTCGGTTTTACTTATAACTAAGTTAGTCTTGGGACTGAGACCAACCAGCAAACACGACATGACTAAAATTTCCCAAAAGGAGTGGACTGACACACATTTCAAAGTTTGGTTCTTTGCAATGTTGATGTTACTGGTGACTGGTGAAATAGTCAACATTTGTCTTTTATTTAATGGCCTAGTCTATTTTATGTCACTGGAGTTACAAAGAAAGGAAGCATTTTTGGGTTTACGAGCATTTTTGTTTCCTGTTCATCATCTACCCAGCAACAGTTCATCCACCCCGTGCACTTTCTCGAATAGATCTGTTCGTATTAACTTAATAGAAGATGCATCCAACTCCAACACCTTACAACTGGTTCAAAGTTCAAGTAGACAACAAGAATCCAAGTGGTGCAAGTGGGAGACTTGCTCTCTTAATTCCACGCGGGATCACATGCCATAGCATTGGTCAATATGAATCTTGAAGTTGGTGCTGGATATGAGCTAGAAATAGAAACTACACATGGATGGTTGTGTTCAAACTCCTCTGAAAATCTTTGGATCCTTTAGTTATATTCTTGGTTTGGTCTGCCATCTTGGTAGCAAGCATTGGTCGACGCAATGTCCTGTAAATTACTTGATGAACTAATCAATCTTCTAACCTTTTAAATTGAAATGCTAGCTTTACGGATTTGATCACCACTTGTAACAGGATCTGTAATCTTACTTGTGTTATTAGAAAAGTCAGTGGATCTTACCTGGCTACACCTTTTACTTGTACCAGTAAGCAAAGTCACCATGCTCCGATATCTTTTGGACTCAGGTTAGGTAAATGCTGGTAGAAAAATTGGAAGCAAAATTACGAGATAGCTATGTTTTTGGCATGCTGGTACAGGCTGTATTCTTACATTGACAGAGATATTTATATTTTTGTCAGGTGCAGACACAGCAGTCAGGAAATAATATCCTGACAGAATACAGTTTGCACCAGTTCAGGCTTCGGCCCACTTATTTACTTGCAAGTGTACTAAGATATAATGGTTTAGCTGTCTTAGTTCATATGTTTTCCACTCAGAGTCAATATATGAGAAAAATAACAATGATTCGACTAAGTCCAAGTTTTATAAGGCCTAACTTTTCTTTCTATCATATACATATTTTATAATAGAAAGAAAATTGTTCTGACACTTCTCTACTACAAAAGCTGCATATGATCTATGCAACAAGATCCTCCTCATCCTGAAAACTCAAGTTCAATGTCTGCAACTTGAAACCGGAACCCTGTATGACCTCAACCAAACTAGAAGCGACCCCCGTAGCTTGTACTGTAGTCTGTTTTGTCATCTGTACAAAGTCAAGAAACTCAAATGCTATTGTTTACAAGGGATTTGGGGTATGCAGAAACTCTAATATAATAAAACAGTGGTATTATGCCCCTGCAAACCACTCTGTAATTGCTAGTTTCAGGAACTATCTTAACACATACCTCAACACTCGCAATACCCTCAAGAACTTGAACCTTCAAATCCGAAATACCCTCGATGTCCTACATGTACAAAAAGAAAATGGAAATAGATCAATTGGGAGAATCATTACTTGAAAAGAATGACTCATCAATGACTCATCTGCAACTTCATAGTGAAAAAGAACCTTCAAAGACTGTAAAAGCAGCTAAAACTGATAAAACGTAATACTAAGGGATATGATGAGTTTTCGATATTTTCTTGAAGGAAAATAAATGTCAACCGACACGCCGAACAAAGTTAAGTTCACCTCAAAACAATTCAAGCTTCATTAAGGGTATCAATCCTTTAAATAGAGTAGTCCTTTAGTTCCTAGATGGTTGTGGAGTAGAAAAGCTAGTTTTGAACCACATATATTTACACTTTCAAAGGAACATGTCATCTACAAATTCTGGGTTATGGGATTAGATACCTTGTTAAAATACCTACGCACAATCCGAGTCCGCTATAATTATGATGAATGCATAATACTTACAGTTTCAGCAATGTATATTCGCTTTAGAAGGCAACAAACGAGTGTTTTTAACCCTGCAAATCATCTGAAGGAAGTAAAAGATTTTCTTATCCTTCTCCCAGTGACCATTTGGCTCATCACCTCATTACGAATTCATCCTCAAACAGCTCATATTGGGGAATCCACATATTCCCTTACTTAAATTGCAAACATTTTTTGGCTTATGATGTTCAAACCCAAAACAAATGAAATGTAAGAGTTAAGTTTGTACCTTTAAGGCCGTGGTCACTCTAGGAATAGCTGCTTCATTCATTGTCCCTTCTGCCTTCAAATATGCAAGCACAAATCATCGGTGGAGGGCAAGAAATAAGCACAAACATAATCCAAAGACAAGAAGAAAAAATTTAAAGCTTGGAAATGACTTTTGTTGGTGAAATTCAAGAAACCTTATCACATTGGTTTCATACTAACAAGAGTTACAGAATCTACATGACAATTAAAGCATATATTTCAGCAAACAATATTGTCACAAAGCTGAAATAGACATAAATGGAAGTGATATGGGCAAAGCACCAGTTGAACATTCACAAGTAACTACTACAAGACCCCAAAGATCAAGCGGTCAATAAAAACCCAAAGTCCCACTCCAGGTTTTCTTATTTCGTATTACCTTTGACACACCTAATAAAATTGGCAGATAAGAGAAGCTCTTATGAGATGAGCACCTGGAAATACATGCTGAGAGTGTCCGAAGGAGACACAGGGACAGAAACCATTTGCTCTTCAGCCTCTTCTTCTTGTTGGTCGCCTTCTGCTACTTCTTCTGTGAGTTGGGTTTCCTCTTCAACTGACTTTAATCTTCTAACTCCATAGAAAGTTGATTTCTTGCTCTCTCTTGTCCAGTTGTCTAATAAAGTCAAGTGCTTTAATGGAATGGCAACTACACAAGGTTGGAAATGAGCGGCTCTAGTGAGAACCAGAGGAGGAGATGATATCTTTGGAGTATTGGGTTTGCAGAAAATGGCCTGCAGAGTTGAGAATGATGAGATAAGGGCCATTCTTGTTCTCTCCCGGTATTCGTTCTCTGGGTGCGAGAGAGAGATGCTTTTCGACACTATCCACTGGAAGTAATTCCGTTGGACGTCGTCTGTTGGTGCTCAAACTGTAAGTCAAGCTTTCAAGTTTATCAGCACCGTCCATCCGTTATACTTCCTTCTGCCCGTTGTAGAAAATCAAGCAGTCAACGGATGAGATTGCCCTTTCATGTAACAAAATTGGGCTTGTTTAGGGTGGCAAGCAATGGTGTGAAATTTCTCCAAACCAAGTGACAGGATCGTTTTTGTAGGCAATGATCGGCTCAAAAAATGGTTAATTGTACTAAAGTATAAGAGGTACAGGTGTTCTTGGTCACAACTGAACCATTATACATATCGCAAGCAAAACCTTCCATAGAAAACAGTCGACCAACTTGACGGTAAAGATGCACATATTAACATTTCCAGTATTGATTGCCAGGAACAAACTACTTCTAGTTGAACGATCACCATTTTCAGAAAAAAAAAAAAAGAACAGATAATGACTGAAATGATCACATCCTGCTAATCGTTAACTGGCAAGTTCTTAACTTCTTATATGGTGCAAAATAAAATCGAATATACATGCCATTGAAAATATACTAATTTCAGAGGACTATAAAGGTTCTTATCCTAATTAATTTAAGCTTTACATAATCTTGCCAAAACACATTCCAACTTCCAAGTTTCTGATCACTGTCTTCAGTTCTGAATACCGTTTTCTTATAAGATGGTAATGTATAGTTGTTGATTGAAAAAAGATGATGGTAACTCATTAGATCCGAATACCCTGAACTAAATTTCCAGGCTACAAGCTGCTCAGTCTTCTGTCATATCATAACCCTTCATTGGCTTGGGCAACATCCCAGGAACGTATACTAACTGCAGCTCACCAAAAATTGAGTTACTTCTTGCATTCCGCTTCAACCTGACCATCTGCAGAAAAGCAAGAGATGGGCTATGTCGTTATGCTGAATCTAGGGGACAAATGATCTTATAAAAGAATAACTTATAATAAGAACAAGAAACCTTCCTCAATCAAATCCCTTTATCCTTGTTCTACGAGAATCAGAAAGATTTTTCTTTTCAAGTTTGTACTTTTAAAAGCTTAAACCTTGAAGGCCATCAAGCAAGCAAGAGCCGAAGGACCTCACCTCCAAGTTTGATAGCCAGGTTTGCTTGAGCATCGGCTTTAGAGTTGAATTCCTAAAAAATGAACAATTGTTTGTTATTTGTACCAGGTGCATATATAACCATAAAATTAAGCAGAAGTGAGATATTTCTGCATATCAATAGCATATTCTGTCAATAGCTAACTTTGGATTGCAAAAAGAATCTGCCAGTACCCTGGGGATATGTTTGATCTCGAATGAGTTAAACTTATTCTTGAGGTCCTGGGCCTCTTTACACAAATCAGCCAGGTTCGCATTCTTAATTTTCCATAGACCTTGAATCTGCTCCATATACAATTCCAATTAGCAGGAACGGAAGTAATAATTAAGCCAAGAAACTTTATAGGCAATCCAAGTCATAGTGAGGGCAAACAAATTATTAGCATGTACTTGGAACTTTGATTTCACAATAACGGAATGAAAAATTAGGGGAACTTCCTCACAAGTCCTTAGAACTTTATTTGCATAAGGAGTAAATAGTTAAAATTCAGGATCATTTCTCATTCTTTAGTCACTGATCCAAGTCACATTACATGATTCATGGTTATTGTTAACCTTCTACGATTTAGCTTTGTCTTTCATTTGCATTTTCGAGAACTTGGGAGATTCAAAATTACCAGATGAGACTTTCCACTTCTTGAAAAGAAATCTTAAGACATTAAACGCAATTGCAGATTACATAAGATCTTTAAATGTCAAGGGGTAAATAGACAAACCTGCTGACAAACAAGATTTGAATCTCCTTGCACACGAATGTTTTTGAACCCTTTCATAAGTGCATGCTTAAGTCCTAATATTATGGCACGATACTCAGCAACATTGTTTGTTGCGATGCCCAGCCCTTCACGAAGTTGACAGACCTACCAAACTTCAGGCTTAAGAGCCAGAATTTTTGGTTAATTTGAAAACATGAGGTATATTCAAGTAGCCACATACCATGCTTCCATCATCAGCACGAAGGACTGCTCCAGCACCAGCTGGTCCAGGATTTCCTTTTGAAGCACCATCAAACTCAAGAGTGCAGGAGGACTGCTATACAAGGCATATTTATGCAGGTTTGAGACTTATAAACACCATATCAGGAATCAGATGTCAAAGCGAGTAAAAAAAAAGTAAAATAGTAACAAACTCAAGAAGCAACTCACACAATCAGAAGATGACGGTCTGCTCACAGGAGCATTTTCAGATCTCAAACTCTTTTTTGGAGTATTTGATGGAAATGAACCTAATACAGTCATCTCCTGCAATGAAATGAGCAACAATCTTATATGATGGCTACCACAGCTCATAAAGTGGGTAGAGTGCGTTAAGGTTTTACTGTTAAATAACAATGGTGCATTTTTAGTCTTGTCCTTAGTTGATATCTAACATATTTTTATATAGCAGATAAAGAATATAAAAGAACATTCTGTGACCAAATTTAAATCTTGAAGAAGAAGAGATTGATGCGGCACAAAGATTCTGATTTCATGCTATGGTTCCCAAATTCATTTTTATAGTTCCAACATTGACTACACCAACTTCTTGCCATTGGAAGTAACGATCTGGACAAGTTTTTAATAGTGTTTATATGTTTCCTCAGATTTAGAGTCCTTCCACTTTGAGGATTTCTTTTCATAACTGGTCTCAAGGTTAAATACCTCTACCATGAAATGGCTGGTGACTAGTTTCAACTTACTGCTGATTCACACACTTTTAGCGACCTCTTAGGTGGAGAATCCTTAGCTAATGCCTTTCCACTAGAATTAGCTGGCTTCTGGAAGAACATAAGGAATGAGTGAATTTCTCTGTCAAACAATAACAACAGCCAAGGAAGTCCTGTAACACTTCAGAACAATGAAACACGCAGACATACAATCGGAGAATCCTATGCATTTTAAGCTGGTACGAGAAATAATAAAGAAAACCAGACTCTCCTAGTAACGTAGTGTATACTATGCAAAAGCATACTGTAAGCAAGAGAACAACTTTGTGAAATTTCTATAGACAAGTTTAGGAATTCAGTCAACCTGGAAAGGACAAGGAACAAGTTTGCCAAAGAAACAATTTTGAGCATCAGGTGCATGGATAGCGTAGGCGGCATTCTTGAGCCCATGTGATTTAAGATAATCCTCAGCCTCCTTAGGCAAGCCATAACCTTTGTAAACACTTACTGCACGGTCGAACACCTTACACAAAACAAAAGTAAAGGCTCACCGCGATTCATAGGAAAAATGTCGTTCCAGCTACGCAGCAGATTAAAAACAGAAGAGAACCAGTATGAAATTAACATCATGTACAAATTGAATCTTCCAAATGAATAAGACCCAGGTAACGATTTCCATTTGGGTGCTTGAAAATCAATTAAGAAAAAGTAGAAGAAACAAACATATGAGGATGTCGAAAATAAAAGGACAACAATTACAGAGGATCCAGCCTGAGCTTGACACTCGCTGAAGCTTTTATAAATGCCTATAACATCCCCTTTCCGTACAACATAAAAGGCATTCTTTTCTTCCTCCATTGTTAGATCGCTGGCGAATAAACTGATCCCTAGTCCCCAAGGTGAACAATGGCAGAAGAAAAGTAGAAAGGCAATATCTTGGTAATGGCTATAAAGCGCTTATACACGGAAGTCTAGTCTAGTCCCATCGCAAGTCAAATTTTTTGGAGGTTTTGAAGCAGATAGATTCTTCTGTCGTTCAAGAAAAAGGGGAAAGTAACAAAATTGAGCATAGTTATTTGAGCTTGGATGATGTGAATTCTTGGGCTTTTCTGGGCCGAACCTTTCTTCGGAATGCGTTCGCATGTAAAAAGATCCATTTTGTATTCTAAAAAAGTGGTTTGCCGGTGGATTTTAACGTTCAATTTCAATCTTTGTTCCCCTGCATGATTGTACGTATTGCACTCTCATTCTTCATCTCCATCGTTTACGTTTTTGGAAGTGCAAACTTGGATCACGTATAACGCGTAAATTGCAATATCAAAAGTCTACATTTTGGCCGGATCAACTTCGGCCGATTCAGACCGTTCAAGACAGACCGAGTCAGACCCTCCAAATGAAGCACGGCTTGAAACTAAGTCGACTTAAATCAGACCAGGTGGTTTTGCAAACTAGTACCTGCTTGTCTGTAGAGTTGTTACTTGGCAATGTCAAGGAAGCAAATTGGAAGAGAATGAGATCAGGAATCTAACGGACAAGTTTGAGAAAGCACTTCAGCTTCCATAAAATACACCTACATCGTTGGAATGCCATAAGAGTATACATTAGACGTAAGATTTTGTTATCGCACACTGAATCAAGCATGTCTCAACCGTGTGTAAGAATTTGTTGCTAGTAATAGAGGTAGAACTTGCCATTCAGTTGATTCTCGTTGGGGAATCCTCATCATTTGTGGCAATGGCAAAGCCGGTATCAACCATAAGCTTCTACAGGAAACACTTTTTCTTCTTGAGAACAGATAATTAATAGCATTTCCAGCTGAACTGCATAAATCTCATAGCCATATTCAGTCCACAGGTCGATATGTAATCATACTTGTGCACTTCAGATGATATAGGTATCATTCTGATATTCCATGAATTTTCTGATGATCATCCATGCCATAAAGTGAAGTCAAAGTTGTAGTAGACTTCCTGTAATAGCCCATCATATGCCTCTGTCAACAGGCACAGTCTTCACCAACTTTGCAAGATCATAAGACTTGAAGTCCTTGCCATAACATAAGCAAAGATCCAGGGGCGTGTTTCCATGCTGAAGAAAAAGGATCGAAATCAATGAGTAATGTAGTGTCCCATATGAGCATTGCTCCCAAGTCTACAATTATACACACTTACCATGGTTCTTCTGGTCTTATCTGCACCATTTACCAGCAAAACTTTAACTATATGTCTATTTCTACTTTGAACAGCAATATGCAAAGGAGTCCATCCTTCCTGTGTGGAGGTTGTACATGTTATGAGCGCAACAAGATCAAAGGAATATGGAGATATGAAAATATAAGAGGCAAACTCACATTGTCAGCAACATTGACATCAACCTTGTACTTGATCAACAACTTTACAGTTTGTATAGCACCAACTTGAACCGCATAATGTAGAAGGCTAGCGCCATCCTGATATGAAGTAGACACAACATAGGGAAAATGAACTTATATAATTCACGATTAAAAATATATATATATGGTACTCCAAATGATGTCCTCACCCGATCTTTGACATGTGGGCTTGCACCTTTTCTTAAAAGATGACTTATAACAGCCTCTTTCTTCCCAATAATTGCCTTGTGTAAAGCCGTAAGACCATCCTGTTTCACCATCTTAATTAATGGGCTAGCCGCTTAAAACAAACATTTTAAGACAATATGTTACACAGTTAAAACAAATGGGATAAAACGCACCTTATCAACACTGTCAATATCAAGTCCGTTTACAAGTAGCTTGTCCATTAATCTTATCTGTCCTGATAGTGCGAGAGTCTGGAGTGGCTTCCATTTTGCCTAAATCATAGAGGTATAAAATGGAAGAATTAATAAACCAATCCCCTGCTAATGTGAAAAGTACATATTCATGGCCTTTACCAATTATACTATCTAGCAATACTGGATCAGTTTAATTAAAGAAATCAGCTCTCTTGGCATACTATTCCAAATTGGAACCAAACTCCAGCAGCAAATAAAGGTCTAATCTACCACATATGTGAAGAAGAAAATTTACAAAGAACATACAGTTGATATTTTCTCCAGATTTGGGCTTGGATTCTGCTGCAAAATAACTCTTTCTTCTGGTGTTAAAAGTCCTTCAACTTCTGCAACAATTAGAAATGACAGACTGAGTTACTTATTTCATATCCACATACAGAATAGTCACAAGTATTTAACCAAATAATGTTTTAAGGCCCACAACAGAAATGATGCATATAAAAGTGGTTCAAATTACAGAGAAGGAAACATAGGGTGCAAGCACTACAAAGTCATATGCAAGGGAAAAAGCAAGCTAAGATTTGACAACTCGACGCGTATTGATTATGTTTCTGGTTAAGTTGGCTGAAACTCTCCAAGTTGAGTTAAATTTCACAAGGATGGATTGCAGAGTAAGATTTGTACAAATCACCATTTAAAGCTATGTCATGAGCTCTCAAAATGTCAGAAATTAAGCGCAAAGTCTTTTTCGCTGATGCTGAAAGAACAATACAAATTTGGAGGCAGATGAGCGTCCCTAATCTTAAGTCATATAAGATTGGGAAGCATAGTTTGACGAAAAGAAGTATGACACAAATAAACTTTTATTTTCAATAGCAGGGATTCATCAACAATTTTTTTCAATTCTCATAATTAAATCATGCATAAATATGATTAGTCTCTTTCTGAAAATCTGTGAAGTATGACCAAAAGGTCATCTAAGATACCCCCACCTCTATGGAGGTTATATAATTTGCAAAGAAATAAGTATAAGGGGTTAAATATTAAACAGTGGTAGTAGGCCAAACAACACAAGAATAAAAGGTGAGACCTTCCACAAGATCCTCCTCTTCTCGGCTAGCCGAGGTTGACTTCTGAATTGTCATGGCACTTGGTGAAGCATCCATTTGTTGCTCCCAGTCACTCTCATAATCCATGTCATTTTCTTCCAGTTCCTCATCATCTTCATCATCATAATCACTGCCACTTCCTTCATCAGGGTCTTCCCAAACTCCCAGGCCTGTCTGCATGGGAAATTCCTTTTCCCACTCAACTTCACAAGAACTCAGTTTGGAGCATTTCCTCAAAGATATGAAAGCAAACCTTTCCCTCCTCAGGCTACTGGATACTCCGAAGAAATTAGTACCATAACTTAAAGTTAGAGCATGGAAATTAACAGCAGCAGATGGTTGAGGAAGTGCATAATTTGCTGGACTAGTTGCCAGAGTCTGCATCAGAACCATTTTCTACTCCTCCTTCCCTGCAATATAAAATCTCTTTTCCCATCAAAACCAAGTCTATTGTATACAAATCAAAAGAATATTGGAAGAAAAGGCCATTGGTTTTTCTTATGTTCACTAACAAATAGTCTAATACCAACACTAGACTCATAAAGCAAGAAGCTTTTAGTACATGATAACCATCAAAGTATAGTAGCTAGTACAATTACAATGAATTGAAGGTATCGTGCTCTAATACAGATATTTGGACACAACATTCAGAGAAGTATTACACCAAGTACTCAGAGAAACACACAACCACCAACTCCTATTAAACTAACAACGAAACAATCTACATAACCTTTAAAATTCTCAAAGAAACAACCCAAAAGGAATGATATGATGGTTCAAAGAGTTGAAAACCCAAAGGAAACATGTTAGGTTCCCGAGGAAGTACAAGAAAACAGAAGATGGTAAGTGGTGGAGCTACCTTTCTTCTTCGGAAAAGGAAAATAAAAACGCAATCTTGAGATGGGTTTCTTAAGCAATTCTGGATTTTCTCGGCAACCAATCAAAGAAGACAAAAGGGTGAAAGAAAAGGCCTTGCCTGAAGCCGGAAAATTACCGCGCCACATCATCTGCTCCACCAAGCTGCAGAAGATGAAGTTCAGTTAATCCTTGTACACGACGCCGTTTCAACGAGTTGGACTTTGTAGTGTCCAGTTAGGCCCAAGCCTAAACAGGTACTGTCAGAAGTATTTTTCTTTTAATTTTTTAAAAAATAAAAGACGTAAATTTCTCTTATAACTTAAAAAAAATTTGAAAATTTATAATTTTTAAAATTATAAAAATACTCTTTCTAATTCGTACTTCTCGGTAAAAACTCTTTTTTAAATTTAATTAAAAATAATAACAAAATACACACGTTATTAATGCCATTTTATATTAATAGAATGTTATTTATATAACGATTTACTAATTCTTAAATTCTATATAAACTAACTAAAATTTTCTTTTAATAATTTATTATAATTATCTTAAATTATTAAATTTAAATAGAATTTAATTGGTTCAAACTAATGTTTAAGAGTTGATTTATGTTATAACGGTAGTAACATTTGATTAGTACATGTTTAATATTTGCCCTCAAATCCTCTGTACCCCTTATTCTGTACTTACTCTGTGCTCATTGTATTTAAGTCATTCATTTATGTAGGATCCACATAAATAGATGGCTCAGATGTAATGGACACAGAGTAGGTACAGAATAAAGGTACAGATGATCACGTCCCTTAATATTTATATTACATATATTTTTCACTATTTGATCTGATTAAAGATAACAAAGTATTCAATAAAGGATCTAGACTAATGGGCTGAAGTTTAGCGAAGAAAATAAACCTCATCAGTGTGGGTCAAATTTACATTAGGTCTATAATGGAGAAACCCGACGGGGAAATTATATATAAGGTTAAGGTGATTAGTCAAGACTCAAGAGGTTTACATGTTAAAAAAGTTGCAAAAAGATATTAACGACATTTCGGAAATCAACTTTCATATGGGTCATGATGAAAACATGTTCGTTTTGGCTCCAAAAATTTCGGTTGAAGTTATGGAAACGATATCAGGTATTTTTTGTATTTTTATTGTTCATTCTCTTTTACATTCGATCCTGAACGTGTAACTAAGGATGCGCTACACTAATGTCGAAAGAACTTTGGTTGATGAAGCAACTTTGATCAAGCTTAATCATATTCATCTTATTTATTCCAAGTTTTACTAAGGAATGATTTTTAGATATCTCTTGGCATTATCTTTAACCTCTCACCCAACTTTTATGCACTACATGCAATTTTGGAAGATGCAGAACCTTATCAGCTTCTATTAACGGCTGTGCTCAAAGTTGTGCAGAGTCATGCTCATGAAGTCCCTGAGCTAATGGAAGGTTCTGTGCTTACACATTTTAGCGTTATATCGTATGTTTTATCGTCATCATGCATATCTCTCCTTTTCCATGCATTCTTTTCCAGGAAAATGAGAGTCTATAATCTGCAGAAAGTTACTTGCCTCATTGACTCTTCTGATGTTACGGATGTGAATGAACAATGCATAACCAAATAAGACTGATGAATAGAAGTTCTATACATCAGAAGCTTGAGAATCATCTACACTAATATACTAGTACTTTCAGCTATTTTACGTTAGGTCTTCATTATTCATACAGGATAATCAGAAGAAATTCAAGATTGTACAAGTTCCAACTTCAATAGCTTATTCATATCCTACAAGTTCAGATTAAAATTATAACAGACTCACTATATGTAGTGTAAACCAGATCCAAATAACTGGCATTAGCCCTTCATACTTTGTATGAACACCAAGAAAGTGTGTAGAAAAGGAAAAATGGAGGAACTTTAAAGCTGCTCTCAGCTAGCTTACTTGCTCACCAATCAAGTCCAAGCCAACAACTAGAAAGGACAACCCTTGGAACAACAGGAAGTAGAAATGAACTCCATGCTCTGATAGTAAGCTTCTTGCAGATGCAGTGAGGAGAAGAAAGGCAAGTGCAAGCTCCTTTCTGTAGAGTCTGTTTCTCTTCTTCACATCAACTGGTGTTTCTTGTTCCCTGAGTTTACTTTTCAGTTCTAAGCCAGACTCGGAGTGCCTCCTGAGAATCTTCTCTTGATGTGACGTCTTTGATTCCCTCTCAGCAAAGGCTAACAGATCAGATTCAGATGATCTTCCTGTCTTTTTAGTCACAACCCATTCATAAGCACTCCCAAGTTGAAACAACCCAGAAACCATGGCATTGAACTTTGTAACAGACATGGTGTTCTCAAACAGCAAGTAAGGAACCAAGAAAGGGAAGGATTGTGGAGCAGGCAGGATGTTCAAAAGGGACATGAAGATGGGCACATAACAGATCACCCAAAGAGGAAGTTCAGCCTCTGGTATGAACATGGTTAATGGGAGTATAATGCAGAACAAAGTGAATGAATAAAAGGGAAGTATAATTTTCCTCAATAGAAAGAATAGGAATATCAAGTTGGTCTTCTTCCACAATGATATCTGCACAGAATATGAAACCTTGGGAGTTAGATTCTTACAGGTTTTGAGAAAGTGAAAGCAAATGATCTGAGAATTTAGTAAACCTTGGAAGTTATAATCGCAGGAAGACATAAACGAAACAGCTGCATTGGACCAGAATGCCAGCGATGTTGCTGTTTCTTGTAAGCTTCATAAGACTCTGGAAGTTCACACAGTACCCTCACATCATTTAAGAAGATGAATTTCCATCCGCATAAGTGAGCTCTAACTGCTATGTCCATGTCCTCAACTGTGGTTCTCTCAAGCCACCCTCCTGAATCTTCCAAAGCCTTGATTCTCCACACACCAGCTGTTCCATTGAATCCAAAGAAGTTGAGGAAAACTCCATTGACTTGTTGTTCCACTTCAAAATGGAAGCAGAGATTGATGTTTTGGAGTCTTGTTAGTAAGTTCTCGTCCTTGTTCACAAAGGACCAGCGAGCCTGGACTAAACCCAGTTCAGGATTTCCCTGCCAAGACCATATCTAAGTTTCAGAGTTGCTGAAATAACCTCTAGATCAAATTCATGACTCTGAATTCGATTGTTACCTTGAAGTGAGGAATTGTTCGTTTGAGGAAATCTGGGTTTGGCTGGAAATCTGCATCAAAGATTGCTACAAATTCACAATCTTTAACATAGTCACAGGTCATGGCGGATTTAAGATTACCAGCTTTATATCCTGTTCTAATCAATCTGTGCCTATAGATTATGTTAATCCCTTTATGACGCCACGAGGAGACTTCATCTTGAATCATGAGCTGAAGAGTACCGTCATCTGAATCATCGAGGACTTGAACTAAAAACCTGTCCCTTGGCCAATCAAGTTGACAAGCTGCAGAAATAGACTGTGCATACACCTGAACAAAAATTCAAGCTCTAAGCATCAGATTCAGAAACATGGATTCTAATGCCAAGAACATTGAAAGTAGATGTTTTGGAATGTTTTGTTGTTTGAGAATTCAATGGAAAAGTTTGGATGTATTTTTGTTTCTTTACCTCTTTCTCGTTGCACATGGGAATCTGAACAAGAACCAAGGGAAAACTAGAAGGGTCTTCAATGTCGAATGCGTCATTACTTATGGTAGGCCTCAATTTCTTATACTTAATCCAGAAGCATCCAAGACAGAGTGCTAATCGATCGAGAGATTGAATCAGGAACAATACAATGCAGAACTTAGAAAGTGCTGTAACCAGAGGAGCAACATAATCAAGTCTAAAAGACAACCAAGCCACATAAGACCATTCCACTAGACTCTGAACCTCCCAAGTTTGTATCAGGTTCAGGTTCCATTTCTTGAGATGAGCAACAACTTCAATGATCAAAGCTACTACAGATATGACGAGAAACACTTTGATAAATTTGTACAACCTTCCTCTACTTCTAGGCTCATCTTCCCTGATGTTGGATAGGAGAATTCGCTTCTTAATAGCAGTAAACGTTGCTTTGGAAACCATTGCCAGCCATGAAAGGAAGGTAAAGGCTTTGTAAGCTTTGAGGAGAAGAAACCATGAGAATTGCTTGGGACTCGCAGATTTTTGTTTCTCAGGAAACAAATGCGAATCTGAAGCATTGATTTGTACAATCGAGAAGCTGTCAGGTTTCTGGATTGCCACTAAAACTGTTGGAGCCATAGCAGAGTCCAGAGAAGAACAGAGAAAGCAGAGAACTGCTGAATACCCAGATGAAGGTGACCTAGAAGAAGTTTGTCGAGCTAAAAGTTCACTTCTGAGACCAGAGTAACATTTGAGATGAAGCAGAATTAGTTCGATATACTACCCATCCAATTCTGGATCTTTCAAGTTTAAAATCAGTGTGGTCCAGGTTTCAGATTGAGAAGTGTGATGAGATGGACAAATGATCACAGCCTAGTGTTAAATGCATGTGTATGAGTGTGTGAGAGACAGAAACATAGAGATCATTGGCAGTGAGAGTCTCAGTTCTTGAATCTGTGGACGCAAATAGAAGGTCCAGCTCAGTCATTATATAACCTGATTAGCATAAAATAAAGGAATAGTTTAATATGATTCATGTTAATAGGTACTCACTAGATCCTATCAAGTTCAGCTTGTTTTCCATGATTGCTAAAGTCAATTTGTAAATTACCTTACTTGGATGGTTACTGTTTCACACAGACCATCTCCCTACTACAACAATAACAATGACCCAAGGAGTTTAGTGTACGCAGCATTACTTTTAAATAGTAGAGAAGTTGTTTCCGAAAGAAGCTGTTTCCAAAAGAACATCAACTTGACTAGTTAGTTGAATGGCCTCAAAAGTTTTAAATTGCCGATGGCAGGTTAAGCTACAGTTGCCGGCAATCACGGAGATTGCAGGCGACACAGGCGCAATTACTGTTCATCTTTCAGAAAGGAAACTGAGCTCAGAACAGTCAGGTTTCTGATACCCCAAGAGAATAATCCTTCCTGTCCATGTCTGCTCAATTGGATTCCATAAATGTAACTCAGTGGATTGTATTTGCTCTTTTTTGTAAATAAATTAGCATCCTTTTCCTTGTTCTACACATTACTAGGGTTTGACTCTCTGTTGGTAGGAATCTGAAAAACTTTTGATTATATACAAAGTGTCAAAACCTCACATCTGGTAAGAATATTTAATTATTAAAGCTGTATCTTAGTATTGACCTTCAAGATACCTCATCATGTGAGCATGGTAACCTGAAATTGACAATTTCAGGGACCTTATACTAAGATTTACTGAAAAGTAATTATTTAAACTGCAACTTTAAGCTAAAGAACTGTCATGATTTAGCTAAACTTGACTAACTGTGAGTCTGTGACTACAAGGTCCTGACAGAAGAAAGAAAAACCTGAAAAAAGCTTGCTTTTGGCCTGGGACTCAACTGGAATCTGTACTAAAACTTTCATGCAAATTCTTGTTGAAAAGCTATTATGTTCCTGAAACAGTCAAACAGTGGCCCATCAATTGCCATGCTTGTACACTTTTTAGTTCACTTTTGTTCCTCAAGATCAGAGAAGCCAAGAATCTCGTGACATATTACATCTATCTGCAGCTAGTAGCTGGCACTTCATACCACGTGAACATTAAGTAAAGCCATATTTGCACTAACTCAGAACTTGTGCTTACTCACTTTACAACAACCTCATTCTTTACAAAAAGAACACTAACTCATGTGAGTTAAATCTGAATTTTGTTCTCTTGGTTCCTTAGCCTGCAACTTGGAATAAGGAGGAAGGCGTAGATCGAACTCTTGTCTTCAAATCCTGAGGTCCAGTTCGGTCTTATTGGACAACTAGATCGAATGGTTCTTTGATGGGATAGTTTTATAAGTTTTTTTTATGGGACTAACGTGGACTGTAATCATCACTAAGCTCTGATAATTTCTGACAGAATTTAGTAAATGAATCTGATCAAATCAATACGATTAAGAGCCATCATATCAGGTTGATTAGGGGCATTAACAATGTTGTACAATCCTTACGTTAAAAAATACAGTTTAACACACGACCATGTTGCACCCAGTATCCCGGATCAATTCTGATGCATCAGTATCAACTTACCTGCTATCATCTTGTTTGAGTTTCCAGGCATGTGTCCTCATTGAATACCGAAGTTTTCCGTAACAAATATAGAACGCAGATTAGTCTCGTTACAAAGACAGTACTTCGTGAAGTGGGGACTCGAGGGATTAAAGTATTGACAGCCCATTTCAACCCAAAAAAAAAAAAAAGTATTGACAGCCCATGTGAGCTAAACTGAGACAACACTTTGTGGGGAAGGTCATTTAATAAGTAGGCTCGTTAGCTCTGATGAAGCTGAAATTTACAGTTAGGGAAGTTTAAGTTCGTATGTCTAGTTGCATTACTAGGGTACTTGCTAGTTCGTAGCATATAGGGAAGAATCCTAACGGTTCACAGTTAACCTGAGAAGAGCAGGTCGGCCTTTGAAGGTAAAAGAAAGTAAAAGAAGACTAATCATTTCGTCATTTTAATCGTTCTGACAGGGTCTAGTGAGATCTGATAGTACCTAATCTTATTCTTAATTAATAAACAGACTATTTTTAATTGATCAATATAAAGGGGAAAACAAAGAAACGAAAGATGCATATTCGTATTAAAATAATAATTATAATTATAATTGACAATAATTAATAAAATAAAATAAATATGTATAAATAAAAATATAAAAATAAGTAAAAAATAAATAATATAATAAATATAGAACAAGGTAATAAAAGAAAAGAAATAAGTAAATAAATACAAAATTAATATCAATTATCCTCAAAAATGGTATAAATATTAAAAAAAGGAATATTATTCACCAACAACCTGATAAAAAAATGAGTCGGATTATATAATAACAACAACCCGATAAAAGTTTTGTTGATAGGCGAGATTTAGAGAGATCTAATAATACACAATCTTACATCTAACTATTAGAGAAACTGTTATGCATCACAAACACATGATCATTAAGCTTCAAGCAGAGTACCAGTGCAACTCGAGCCTCATATCCAGCAAAAACTCCACCAGAAATAACACTCCACATTGCAAATAAGTGCATCACAAAAACGATTTTGTCTTGGCACAGTGGCAGCTTCACATGTGAAATGGCTGTCCTAATACAGGTCCCATGTGATGTGCTTCTCTGGCCATGGTTTTTTCCTACCAATACTGTATCATAGCTTGGCTAAACTGTTTGTCAGATTGTGTTCCGTGCCATGTTTTTAACCACATAATTGAACAGATGGTGCTGTTTATGATCCTTCTATGTATCATTTTGCTTCTCCTCCATATCAAGAAGATCAGTATATTCCATGTACCTTATCTCTGATCTAATCCATCCAAATGATATAAGATCTGATGCAATAATAGATCAAGGAAGTTTCTAATGCAATTGCTTAAATATTCACAAAATGATGTTGTTTTGAATAGAAACAACATTGTTTTTAAATTTTAAATTAAAAAATAAAAAATCAGACTAAGTTCGAATTCAAATATAAACTTTTGAGTTGAGTTCGAGTCTAAGAGTCTAAGCTCGGCCTGGCCTAATGTTAAACCCAATTATGAACTCTAATTTTATACATATCAAACTTTATTCTTATACTTTTTCACACATGAATTTCGCATCTTTTAAATATTTAACATAAAACTGTTATAAATCAGTTTAAGATTTTTGCGATTGAACCAGTTGAATCGATTCAGTTTTTTAACCATCTCGTAAAACAACTCCACTTGTGAAATTTTTAGAACTCCTGCTATAACTAAACACGAGTGGCGGACCAAACAATTTCAGAGTACCGCCTAGCGTGCATTGGTAGTTTAGTACCATGACCAGTTCTGAGTTGCTGCATAATGTGTATGTCCAGCAGAAGTTATGAACCTATGCAATGTGTTTAAACTCATTAACCAAGCTAAGATAAACAGTATTAATAACAGTGTGCCTTCAACGAAAGACAAGCCTGTTCGCATGGGTTCCACAGTTAGGTAACAAAACAAAGACAGACACGCACGTACAAGCTAAAGAAAAGACTGCAGAGTTTAGACACATGAATGGGATGGTAACTGGAGGATAAACATGAGTGTGTCGGTGCCTCAAGATGTCTGTTAAAAGATATACTCTCCTTCATCAAATCAGATTCACTTAAATGGGAAAATGTATCAGGAACTTCACGTGACAAAAAAACCAAAAAACGTCACTTCAATTTAAAGGTAAATTAAATTTTATCATTTAACGATCAAGTCAACTATGTTATATGAAACTGAGTGTTTGACTTATTAAACAAGTTTATAGTTATAAGTTGATGAGGACAGAGATGAGAATAATTTGTTAGACGTATAACTTGTTGAGTTTGGCGCCTTTATTGTCCCATATTGATTGGGGACAACAATTGGGGCAAAGCTCTTGTTTATATAAGGAGGTTGTTACCTCCTTAGTTAATGCACCAAAACAAAGTCAAAGATTTGTATGACAAATTTGACTCTAGTTAAATTTCTCTTTTGAGGTGAGAGTTGGAGAGTTTGTCTTGGGTATTTCTTTGTGGGTGTATTGGTGTATTAGGAAATTGAGTGAGAGAAAAAATTGTGTGATTGTAAGAATTTTTCACAAAGTAGATTTTCTTCTTGTTGCCCGTAGTTTTTCTCCAGTTTGAGAGTTTCCACGTAAATTCTCTTGTGTTATTATTTTTTGATATTTTTGTCTATTAAATATCATTGGGTGTGAGTTTGGGAGATCTAAATTTCCAACAATTGGTATCAGAGCCGAGGTGTATTTTTCTTGAAAATTCTAAGTATGCTCTGTGGTCGCAGTTTTGACTGATCTTCCACATCAAAAAAGATTTTCTTGAG
>JANZLH020000013.1:1164592-1186080 GCA_026770325.2 Erythroxylum fimbriatum | reverse complement strand
AATCTTTAAATTTTACTAAATAGCCCTCATTTTATAATAAAAATTTAGGCCTAGTTTGGACGAAACTTTAAACTTAAAACAAATTATTTATTGAGAACTTAAAATAAGTCAAGATATCGTCGGGTGAAGTTAAACTCAGACTCTCTAATTTTCATCAATATTCTATTGAACTCGATAGGGAGGAGTTTGACAAACTATTTCTTTGCTCAAGGTATTAAGTTAGTAATAACTAGAAAGTGGGTAGTGAAGCTACGTCGTGTCTCTCAAGAAGGAAATCAATGTACTAATTGGCTGGCTAAATCTATAAATTTACATCAGATTGGTTTTATGTACTTTCAGGAGTCCCTCTTAGCTTATCTAACCCTGTTGTATAAGGACATAACTAATGCTTGTAGTCGAAAACGTAGCGTATAGCTATTTAGCTTTTATGTTTCACCTCTCTAGCGTTCTAAAAATAAAAAAGGTCAAAACTAAAAGGAGTTCCGTGTAAGTAATCCGAAAAGCCATAAAAAGCAAAAGTAAGGAATGGAGAGGAAGGAACAAATCTGTTGGTCCGGCAAAAAGTAGAAAAGAGAAAAGCCTGAGCTGGTTGGAAACATATATGGCAAGCCCAAGACTACTTTGTGTTTACTTTTCTATGAAAGGAAATGAAAGCATCCCAAATGGGCAATTACTGGTTTGATTGTGAAATGTACCAGAGACTCGAAAGACAGTGCCGTGTCTCTTACCGTCATCACATCATTATCATCCTTAACAATGTCGTAATCTTTCATTCTCCTACGTTTTCCTCCACCTAACATTGTCCAAAGACCACAGGTTCCTTCTCAAACAGTCATCTACAACCACCACCGGACTCTCTTTTTATCTTTGATAGCTCACGACTCTCTTTAGTCTTTTCCATAGGGTTGACTTGAACCTTTCTCTTAGAGGTGATGCTTCTGCTTATCCTTACAAGGGCCTACTTTTCTTATAAGCTGAGGCTTGTCGTGAGACTTGTCATCCACGATTGACCATTGTACGACAATTTTAATCTTTTATGTGGTTAAGCTATTAGATTGGATTCATTAAGATAGTCCAATTCTTCTGTCCAATTTTATGGTGTCTTATTGTGTCCAGTAAATCTCAGTCATTTATTTATGCGGATCCCATGTTTATTTATATGAGACCTACATAAATGAATGACTGAAATTCACTTGACACAATAAGACACCATAAAAACTGGACAGAAGATCTTGGTTGCATTAAGATTACTTTAAGGCTTTATGAATACGGTGACAGGCTAAACTTGTATTTTGAACCTGAACCTTTCAGAATATAGAGTTATCTTAACCTTTACGAAGGAATATAGAGTTGATCATTGTACTTTAAAACGTTCAAATTAAATCATAATCTTTTCAAAATATTTAAAATATATTATAAGTAGGTGGGAAAATTAACGTAATTAACTCTTTGTCAATTAAACGTCACGTTAATGATAATGTGTCATTATTTTTATTTTTAAATAAAAATTCAGCATCGCTATCACAAGCAAATGAGTTTCGTTGTTTAAAATATATATAGGTTTTATTGCTATGTAGCTATAAGATCGACTTTTTGATTAATTTTAAAATATTAATTATGTGACAGTACGTGACACTCACATTTTGTTTAAAACTATTTAAAATATGTCAATATTGACTAGGGATAAGCTGACCCATGGGTCAGGGATGGCAATGGGCTGGCCCATGGGTCAACCCTCACCAAGTTTTTTAAAATATTTTTTAAATTAAAAATATAGAATAATTTGTTTTTTTAATTAGATTAAGGTCTGGGTTGTCCAAACTCAAGTTTATCCTAGACCTAACTATTCTAAATAAAACGATGTTATTTTGTTTAGAATAATTAAACCTCGAGTTTGTCAAAGGCTGAACCTAAACTATGGATCAATCAATTGAAAATAACTAAATTTAGGCCCATGATACAAAATTTGTTATACGTAATATTGACATGATAGTTAACTGAAAGATAGCTAATCTTATCAAATTTTTCGTTAGGACATTTTCAAAACATTAGGTTCAATCAATTTAAAAATTTTAAAATGTTAAAGTTCAAGTTGTATTATGGTGTAAACGTCAAAGTTTTAAAAAACTTTTGGCCCGTGATGAGTTTGAAATTAGTTTGTTTAGTTTGAGTTCCTGAAGTTTCAATTGAGCTTAATTATTCTTAAAAAATAATAAATTTTAAGGCCAAACTTTTCTCTAAATTTTTAAAACTAATTTGAGGTTAGCCAAAAGATCGATATTTCTATCAAAGACAAAATATAAAAAATTTAAAAGTAATCACTCAATTAAATTGACGAGTATAATCATATTCACAATACTATATTGTGGTTAAAATAGGCTCAGTTATTAACTTATTTCAATTTGTTGAACCAATATTTTAAAAATCGGATTGAAAGTTAAAATAATAAGACAAGAGGTTTAAGATTTAAAAGTTTCGATTGGCATTACACTGTCATAAATCTGACTAAAAATTAAATAAAATTAAAGAATTTGAAATATGATTGAAAAATTGTCCTTACTTTTCGAAAAAATTGAAGTTTAATTAAAAAAAGAGAGATGTTAAATAAAAATTAATTGATTTATTTTAATTTATAAGAACTTATTAATTTATAAAAAATTGATCAATTAATTAATAAATTGATCGGTTTTTAATAACAAGAGTTATTAAAGTAAATCAAACCAGAAAGTTAAAAATTAATATGAAAAATTAGACAACTAAATTTTTTTACAGTTAAACCGACTGAATTGGTTGAATTTTTAACCATTGAGAATTAGACTGAATACATATATATGTTGTATGTATATTAATGGAATACAAAAGAAAACATATATTTGCTAACCTAAGAGTGAGTTTGTCTATATATATATATACAGTATAAATGGGTATATAATTATTTAAAAAAATAAGAATTAAAGTAAAAAAACAAATTAAAACAAATCTCAAGTAATAGAATATGGTTGAAACAGGCTCATAGGAACAGAGAATCTGTCCCCTCAAAGGTAGGCCTCATGTGGTCACCAGCCACCTCAGCACATGGGAAATAAAACTCAACAAGTGAAGATAACATAATTATATTTGGTGTCATATTAAGAACATTAGTATTATTTTAGTTCCCTTTCCTTTCACATTATCTCTTTTTTTTATATATATATTTTAATTCCCTTTACTTTCACATTATCTCTTTATTATTATTATTTACAATAAACAATTTTGAAATTATTTTATCTTAAGAATTAATTTTTTTAATATACACAATAAAATATATCAAATTATTAACTTAAAATTTGAAAAAAACTCATTTTAACAAAAGTTTAACCGATAATTAAAAAACTCAACTGATTCGCCTGATTTAATCTTAAAAATCTTAAACTAACTAACTTTTTTATTTTGATTTTAAATTTTAAATTTTAAATTTGATTTATTTTAATAACTTTTGTTGTTAAAAATTGAATTAGTGCTCAATTTTTATAAATTAATAAGTTCTTGTAAACTAAAATAAATGAATTAAGTTCAATTGAATAATTTTGTAATTAAAATTTAAATTATTTGATAAGAAAGTACAGTTTCTATTCATCATATTTTAAAATTTTCAATTTTATTCAATCTTTAATCGATTTTATGACGGTCTAATATAATTGAACTTTTTTAACCTCTTATACGTTTAACTTCTTGTCTTATAAATTTAACTTCTGGTCCAATTTTTAAAACATTAATTTCAACGAATATACTCATTATAATTTTCATGCAATCTAAACCCAAGACTTAAAAATAGAAACATAATCTAACTCCATTTGAATGTATATAAAATAATATTATATCATCATTATTTCATCTCCTAAATTTATTAAGTTTCAAAATATTTTATCTAAGTTTAAACCAAAGTAATTTTCATGGTTGAGGGTCAGACTCGAGTCTAAACTTTAAAATTTTTCATTTAAACACGAGTGTAACCTAAAGTCTGGTCAGACTTGAAGCTCAATTTCAAACTTTGACTTCATCAAATTTGACTAAATTTAATTTTAAAAATAATTAAAAATTAAAAATTACATCATTTGATATATAATTTCCGAGTTTCGTGTAAATCCAACCCCAATTATGACCAACTTAGAACAGCCATATTCATTCAAAAACCGTGTCATGTCGACTAAACTTTCTTTGTCCATGGCTTATCCCCAAAATCTTGAGGAGTCCTGGACTCTCCCACTGCTCGTCGCTTTCAACAAACCGGTGGGCAAAGGTCAAAACCCACGATCAAAGCTTAAACAAAAACGATAACATCAAAAAGCAACAAGAAATCAAGTCACTGTCTCGATTGTCACCATCAAACGACCCATTTGATGTAGACGGTAATCAAATCATGATGTTGATGAAAAAAGTTTAATAATGGAAACTCCAACCTCACAATCATCAGAAAGAACAAAAGATGAAGTTTGGGTTTCATTTATATATAATTCTTTTGTAAAGTGCGACCCATCAGGATGAGATTCTCCTGATTGGCAAATACGTTACGGTGTGGTTGAGAAATCTACGGCTATAAATCCCCCGCGGATAGCGGAAGGGCAGTGACATCTAACATCTTCCATGTTCTGCCATTGATAAACCATACTTTCTTATTCCGTAAGTTTGAAATTGTGGAATCTCCTAAGTTAAGGAAAGACCGCAACTTATTACTATTTAAATTGAGATTAAAATTCAACTATACTAATATTTAAAATTTAATAAATGAAAATTTTAATTTTCTTGTCATCATCGTCATAATTATTACACCCAATCAGAAGTCTCACAATAAGACGGAGTTTGAAAAGGTCTGATAGTACGCAGCCTTACTTTTATATAGTAGAGAAACTGTTTCCGATAGACCCACATGCAGATGTGACAATAAAAGAGTGATACATGTTAAAAAGTAAAAAAGTAAAACTGACTCGCTAAATAATTATGTAAATAAAATTACAATAAATATATAAATAAATAAAAATAAAATATAACCAAAGGATATATATGATGGTGTCCAGATCTGTTAGCACCTGATAAACTGCAAATTTCGACCCTACTTGTCGCTAATTAAGCTGTAGAGATCGTTGAGGAGTTCTTGGGGAGAGAGACCGTTGTTCTCTAATTTTCTCATTTACAACAGTGATTAAAAAATTTAACCGATTTAGCTAGTTTAATTATAAAAGTCTTGAATCGTCCAATTTATTTTAATTATTTTTATTGTTAAAAATCGTCTAATTTCAGTAAATTAATAAGTTCTTATAAATTAAAATAAATAAATAAACTTTATTTAAGAATCACTTTTAATTATATTTTTAGTTCTTTAATTTTTAAAAAATTTTACGATGGTCTAATATCGATTTAATCTTTTAAACCTTAAACTTTTTATCTTATCAGTTTAGTTTTTACTCTAATTTTTAAAATATTAGTTACTCGAAATTTTAACTAGTTGTTTACGTGGACAGGGAAGGAATAAAAATCATTAAATACACAAATAAATCAAAATTTAAATATTTTATATAAGAATGAAAAAAATGACGTACATAGGGTTTAAAGTTCAAACATGAACAAATGGGACAAAAAGTAATGAAATCCTTGAAACGACGCCGTTGGGGTCGTCCCGGACACTCGTTACATTGCCAATACTGCCCATTCTCTAGGACCCAACCCATCTCTCTCTCTCTCTCTCTCTCTCTCTCATTCTCTTCTCTGTCGCGAGCTCTTCGCACCAAATCTCTCGATTTCGCTAATTCAGTCACAACACACCTATCTTCACCCACCTCTCTCTCTCTCAATCCGATTCGCCGATAATAAAACCGTCGAGAGAGAATAAAAACCCGAAAATCCAACAAAAAGAAACCCCCGAAAAAAGTTTAACAGAAAGAGGAGAGGGAAATTCCGCCTTCCAAGCCCAAACCCATCAATAAAAATCCAATCTGATGCTTTTACCCTTATCAATTTTTACCTTTTGTTGATTCCCTCTTATCCTGATCTAGGATTTTTTGTTTTTGTTTGGCCATGTTGTCCCTGGTGGTTTTAGGGTTTGTCTCGATTTGAGTTTCGAGATCGATTTGGGATTGGGATTGATGGTTCTTTTAAGTGAAGAAAGAAGTGGGATTGATTTGTTGAACAGATATGAAACGGAGTTGCTGGTGTGCGTGGGTTCGGTGGTCGCCGCGGCGGTGGTGAGAATCGAAATTGGTAGCGGCACATGTTGCCGGTGTTTGACTCCTCGACGACTGTAGCTGTTGCAGCAGATTTTTCTCCTGATTATTCATCGTCTTCTAATTTTCTCCTTAAAGTATATATCTTGCTCTTTCTCAGTCTTTTTTCTTCATTTCTGGATTATTTATTCATTTTGTGTGTTACACTGGTTGATTTTTCCTTTTCTTTTTGGATGTTGAATTTTTGGGGTTTTTGACCAAGCTGAGTATGCTAGTAGGTGTTTTTTCTTCGAGTTTTTCAGTGATGTTGGTGGTTTGGATCCTTTCTCTGAAATTTTTTGTTGAAGCTGATTTGTGATTATGCTTTTTATTTTGCGTTTTAATTACCTTTTTTGCTATTCATGCGTTTCCAGTTTGTTTAGTTTAATAGTTTATCTTATCTTGTATGCTTTGTGTTTTGAGTTGGCTCAGGCTTACCGATGTTTTTGTGGTGGTTGTAATTGTTTTCCCTTTTCTTCTTCTTCTAGATTCAACGGATTCCTAAATTTTCACTTTATCCTCTTCAGAATGTCAGTGTGTTTCGGTAATTGCTCAATTGCCAAAAGCCTCTCTCAAAGATACCCTTTTCGTGGTTCATAATTGCTGTCCTATGAGTTTTCAATTATTTTTTATCCACATTTATGATTGTTTTGGTATGTTTTGATGCTATGTTTAACGTTACTGTTTTCAACTTCTTTTGAAATTATTTTTATTTTTATTGCTTTGGATGTTTGCGTTCTCATTTAAATCTTCTGCTAATCTAAATAAGTTTAACTTATTATTAATTTGAATGTTTCCCGCTATCCCAGTACCATACTGGTCCAATATAGTTGAATGTTTTCCATCACTAATTGCAGGATGGACGCAAGATTTATGTTGGTGATTGTGCACTTTTCAAGCCGCCCAAGGATTCCCCACCTTTCATTGGAATTATTCGGAAGCTAATTACAGGAAAAGAGGAAAGACTCAGTTTAGGGGTCAATTGGCTTTACCGACCTTCTGACATTAAGCTTGGAAAAGGTGCCTTCTTAGAAGCTGCACCTAACGAAATTTTCTACTCATTCCATAAGGATGAAATTCCGGCTGCATCATTACTCCATCCGTGCAAAGTCGCTTTCCTTCGTAAAGGTGTTGAACTTCCTTCAGGGATATCTTCATTTGTGTGCAGAAGAGTTTATGATACTGAGAACACGTGTTTATGGTGGTTAACTGATAAAGATTATATTAATGTAAGTGCATTTTCCCGCTTGCTTTCCTTTTTCTTGTAATTCATTATTATTTTAATTAGATCTATATTTAATTTTTTGATACAGGAACGACAGGAAGAAGTAGACAAGTTATTAGACAAGACAAGACTAGAGATGCATGGGGCAGTGCCGTCAGGAGGCCGTTCTCCTAAACCCTTGAATGGTCCAACATCTGCACTAAAACCGAATTCAGATACTGCTCAGAACAGTACTTCATTCTCATCTCAGGGTAAAGTTAAGAAGAGGGAACGGAGTGATCAGGTTTCTGAACCTGCTAAACGGGAACGTTTGTCTAAACCAGAGGATAGGGATTTTGGTCAAAACCGGACTGAGCATGTATTCAAGTCTGAACTTGCCAAAATAACTGATAAAGGAGGTCTTGTTGATGTGGAAGGAGTTGAGAGATTAGTACAACTTATGCAATCTGACAGTACCGATAAGAAAATAGATTTGGCGGGTCGTATAATGCTTGTTGATGTAATAGCAGTTACAGATAGAGTTGACTGTCTTGGGCGTTTCGTGCAGCTCCGGGGTTTACCTGTTTTGGATGAATGGCTGCAGGAGGTACACAAAGGGAAAATTGGTGATGGTACCAGTTCTAAGGACAACGATAAATCTGTTGAAGAGTTTCTTTTGACACTACTTAGAGCATTAGACAAGCTACCTGTAAATCTTGATGCATTACAATCTTGTAATATGGGCCGATCAGTTAATCATTTGCGAACTCATAAAAATTCTGAAGTCCAGAAGAAAGCTAGGAGTTTAGTTGACACATGGAAGAAGCGTGTTGAAGCTGAGATGAATATGAATGATTCAAAAATTGGATCAAGTCCTGGTGTTTCATGGCCCACCAAGCCAGCCCCATCTGAAGTTTCTCATGTGGGCAGCAGAAAGCTAGGGGCATCTGCTGATGGTGGATTTAGAAGTTCTGTAACACAATCTTTGTCATCTAAAAGTTCTCAAGTTAAGCTTGCAGCTGGGGAAGGTGTTGCAAAGTCATCTTCACCTGGTGCAATGAAATCCATGACCACTCAGGTTTCTAGAATGTTAATTGGGCCTGGAACCTCAGATCCACCTCTTACACCAATCAAAGAGGAAAGGAGTAGCAGTTCAAGTCAGTCCCAGAACAACAGCCAATCTTGTTCAAGTGAACATGCAAAGACAGTCGGTTCTTCATGTAGGGAAGATGCAAGAAGCTCAACTACTGGATCCGTGACTGTAAGCAGAGGTTCAAATGGTGCTTCTCGCCATCAAAAATCAAACCATGGTGTTCATGCATCTGTTGCCTCGGTAGCTCAAAAGGAGGTCATTGCAGCAAAAGTTAGTTCTGGAAATAGGAGCACAAACTCAGATAAGGTATCACCAACTCGATTTTCACATGATAGAGCGCCTGATATTTCCAATGTGGATCATGGAAATAATCAGCGGCTCATTTTGCGGTTACCTCACACTAATCGAAGTCCTTCAAGAGTTGCTAGTGGGAGTTCTTTGGATGATCTTGCTGCCATAAGTGGTAGAACTTCTCCTCCACCTGAAAGGCATGATAACAATGACAGGAAAGCTAGGGGAAGAGGTGAAATTTCACGATGTAATAATTTATCTAGTGGGAATTTGAATTTATGTCAAGGGAAAGATGGACAGTATGGGCATGATGAAGGTAATGCTGTGACTGCTTCGGCCGAACGACAGAAAATTGATGAAGAAGGTTCAAAGGTACTAGAAGAATCAAAGGCTACTGACTCACTATTGGGGACTCTGCCTAGATTGGGGAAACCTTATGATGCTTCTTTGAGCTCCATAAATGCTTTGGTTGAAAGCTGCGCAAAGATTTCTGAAGCTAATGCATCTGCTTCACCTGAGGATGATGATGTTGGGATGAACCTGCTTGCAAGTGTGGCAGCAGGAGAAATTCTGAAAGCTGATACTGTCTCACCTTCAACTTCTCGCAGAAGTTCACCTGTAGCAGAGGAGTCATCCTCTGGCGATGATAGCAAACCAGAACACATGGCTGAAGAAGCTGGGAAAATCCAATGCAAGCCTAGTGATGTAACCGATACTGGCCCAATTGCAGAAGTACTTGATTCTGTTGATTCGTTGTTGGCTAAGAAGGATTTGGGACATACAGCTGACAAAATGATCAAATACACGTCTGGGGATTGCGGAGTTCCTTTGGTTGAATCTGAAGATAAAGAAGGGAAATCTTCTTTTACAAATTTGCAACAATCTGGTGAAGTTTCTTGTTTGAGATCTGATGTGAAGTCAATTGAGCCAGCATGTGATCCTTCAGTTGTAGGGTTGCCTATTGTTCAGAAGGTTGAGATTAAGAGGGAGGTTGAAGCTGTCCACCACTCTCTTGAACATAGAATATCAGTAAGTGAGAGGGATCAACATAATTTCATTTCAGTGAAATCTGAAGGCAGGACTGCTGCACTGAATGATGAAAGGAAGGCTGATTGTGCACATGAAAGAGTGGAGGAAAGCAGTGTGGCAGCTGTATCAGAATTAGCTGTTACCGGCGCAAAATGTGGGAAGGAGGTGAATGAAAAACCAACATGCTCATCATTGGAGGTTAGTCTTCAAAAGCATAATGCTCTTGATCATGATTCACTTAGTGGTGTCTCAACAGAGCAGAAGCCATCTGAAAATGTGGACAGTAAACCGGACTCTTCAGACAGAAAAAGTGATCATGCTAGTCTGCCATCTCCTTCTGGAATGTCCCTTGTGGAGCACATGGCTGAGGTCCCTGACAAATCTAGGACAGAAGGTCATGTTGAGCTGAATGAGCGACCATGGACAGGCTTAGTTTCATCTGGTTCAGATCATAATATTGAATGTACTGCAGAGAATTTAGATAGAAAAGATGTGCAGGGTGCATCTGCTTCTCATGTGGGCTTGCCCATTGTTTCCCTTCGAAAAAATGAACCATGTGAGATATCTATGGGCTTCAAGTCTGATGGTGTTGAATCAGATGCGATAATAGAGCCACATGCTTCTGTTGCAAATGCTTCAGTCTCAGTTGCATGCTCCGGCGGGTCTGTGAAGCTTGACTTTGATTTGAATGAAGGCTTTTCGATTGATGATGGAAACCAAGGTGAGCCTGCTCAATCTGCGGGTCCTGATATCTCAGCTACTATTCATCTGCCTTGTCCTTTGCCTATTCCCTTATCATCTATATCTGGAACCTTGTCTACTTCAATTACTGTGGCTGCTGCTGCCAAAGGCCCATTTGTTCTTCCTGAAAACCCACTACGTACCAAGGGAGAGCTTGGGTGGAAAGGATCGGCTGCTACAAGTGCTTTTCGACCAGCTGAACCTAGAAAGAATTTGGAAATGGGTCTGAATTTTGGTGAAACCTCAATGGTTGATGCTTCTGGAAAGCAAGGCCGCACTCCTTTAGATTTTGACCTAAATATTCCAGATGAGAGAGTTCTAGAAGATGTAATTTCTCAAAATTCTGCTCGAGCTTCTTGTTCTGAGTCTGGAGCTCGTGATCGCTTTGATGGTGGATTTGATCTTGACTTGAACAAAGCTGATGAGAGCTCAGACACTGGATTTCTCTCAAACAACAGCTCTCGCTTTGAAATTTCTACGATATCAAACAAATCATCACTACCTGGTGGACTGTCAAATGGTGCACTTAATATTTCCAGAGGCTTTGATTTAAACAATGGACCAGGCCTTGATGAAGTTGCCCCTGAAGCAGCACCACACAATCTGTCGATGAAAAGTAGTTTACCTTTTCCATCACCTATTCCTGGTCTAAGAATGAGTAGTGCAGAATTTGGAAATTTCTCTTGGTATCTTCCAGCCAACACCTATTCAGCCATCTCAGTCCCATCAGTTTTCCCTGGTAGAGCAGAACATAGTTTTGTTGCTCCTGCTGGATCGCAGAGGATTTTGGCTCCTCCAAATGCAAGCACGACTTTTGGGCCTGAAATTTACCGGGGCTCAGTGTTATCATCTTCTCCAGCAGTGCCTTTTCCAGCCACTACCCCATTCCAATATCCGGGATTCCCATTTGAAACCAGCTTCCCTCTGGCATCAAACACTTTTTCTGGTGCTTCAACAGCATATATGGAATCATCTTCTGGCAATGCACTTTGTTTTCCTACTGTTCCTTCACAATTAGTAGGACCTGCTTGTGTAGTCTCATCTCCTTATCCTAGACAGTATGCAATGAGCCTTCCTGGTGGCAGCAGCAATGCAAGTTCTGACAGCAGGAAATGGGGTGGCCAACTTGATCTGAATGCAGGTCCTGGAGCTAGTGATGGAGAGCGTAGGGAGGAGAGACTGCCTTCTGCAATAAGACAACATACTCTTCCCGGTTCACAAGTGATGACAGAGGAGCAGATGAAGATGTATCAGGTGGCTGGTGGAGCGGGAAACAGTGTATTCAAGAGAAAGGATCCTGATGGAAGCTGGGATCCATCCGATAGATTCCACAGCTTCAGACAATCATCATGGCAATAGGTTAACAACGCAATGGTTCAAAATATTTTGGAGAGGTGAGCCATTTGTTGCTGGACACAGTTCAGTGATTTGAGTTTCAATTTTGTTATGTCCTATGTTATCTTTTTGGAGTGGAATGTTTGGGTCAGTTTGTAGGAGTAGAGATGTGCTGCATAGGGAAGGAATGATAACTCTGCATAACTGCCCTTCCAAATTATCTTACGAAATATTGATTTGTGCATTCTTTTTTAACACTAGTTCCCATTTTCAAGGAACTGGAAGGCAGATTCATGAAGAGCCATGGCCACAGAAGGACCAAGTTACAAAGGGCGCTGTTCTTTGTTCAACCAGATATAAATCCCAACCAGGAAGGGGCAAGATGGCTCCTCTGTCTCCTATAACAGTTCGAGAAAGAAACGGTGCCATCAACTTAATCGCAGCAGCAGCAGCAGCATTACCAACAATGCTTTGCAAAAAGGATTTTTCGTCTGACCAAAGTGAGGGCCAACCAAAAACCTGAGCACTTTAGGACATCAAGAGCTTGTGACAACATAATTTCAAAACTTCCTGACTAGATGTGGTCATTGAGTCCTTTTTCCTCCCTTTCTTGATTGTACAGTGATAAATCAAAAATGAATTTGGTTGCCTCAAATGGTGTTTGATATATTTAGAAATTTAATTTTTAGGCATAAATGTTATGGATGCTGCTGATATTGATAAGGTATTTCAAGGTTACCCTGTGCCTGTATAGTTTCCACGCCTTGGTCTGTGCAAACCAGTGTCTCTGTTCGGACTCGGCTTTAAACATTCAGCTATGCGCATTTCTTCATTTTGTCTTTTGATGATGTTTGTTCCTATCCAGGACATTGTTGAAGCACGATTTGAATGGTATTTGTATGGTCTCCCAGGTTAAAATGCCAAGCAACTTGCACATTTGTCCCTGCGTTGCATCCCATTTATACAAAACGCCATTTCTAACCTTCTTCTTATACTGAAACCATGGCTATGAGCCAATTAAGCTTCGCCAATCAGGCAATTAAGTGCAAGTGTGAGCAAATCTGAACAGAGCAAATAAAATTTGAATTTAAATTTGATTTAAAATTTAGAGTTTCATTTTTTAAAAATTCCAAGTCCTTTCAAATCCTAATTATTTTGAATTATGTTTGTTGAATTCAGATTTCAGACCAAAAATGCCAAACTACTCCAACAAACAAGATTGGTAGTAATTCAAACTATAGTTGAGGTTCAATTATAACATGGATTGATAGAGAGATATGATGAGATTGATTTGATTCAACAATCACTATCATTCGTGTATGATGACAAATCTTCCATTTAGTTATGACTAAATATATGATAATGACAGTCCTTTTGTCTCAGACATATGTTAGTGGGAAAAGCTAAAGCGTGTAATGACCGAAATTAGTCGATGAAAGCTTCATGTTTCGAACAAGTTTCGCCGGAAAATCAGGTAAATTAAGTAACCAAGGTCCACAACAACAGGAAACAGCACATGTAATCAGCTAAACCAATGGTGTTCCACAGGTCATTAACCTGTATCGCACGGTTGACATTACAGTACATAAAGATATCCTTTTTGACCTTCCTATCATAGAATTACAACTGCCCTTAACCAGGTCCACGTACGCGTTTAGTGAGGGAAGAGCAAGTACTAGAACCCTGACCTTTCCAATATTCTTTGCCAATTACCAAAGATATGTAATGCTTTTGTATAAGGGAATAAATCTTTCTTTTTCAGACACGAATCACATACATGACTGTCTGTGTCTCTCCATCTGCATGACTAAGAAAAATGAAGTCTTCTTCTTCTTCTTCTTTCTCTTCCTTTTTGTTTTACAGCCACAAGGAAAGATGCCTCAAAATGGGGAGATCAGTACCTTTCTTGTTATCATCTCTAGGCCTAACCACCATTTTCAGCATGATACTTCTCTTTTCTCCAAACCCTTTTAAGGTCATGCCTAAAAATGATGATCCTGATGATCAAAAGCTCCTGTTGATGGAACCACAAAAGGGTATAATACCTTTCAATCAATGCTTCAACCCCATGTACCTTTCTTTTTGCTTTTTCTTTTAATTTTTTTTGGATTTCCCTTGAGTTTTACTTTACAACGGCATGAATTGAGTTATGATGTTTGGTTTTGTAGTGAAAGACAATTGTGACTTGTCCAAAGGTCACTGGATACCAGATCTTAATAAGGTTTCTCAGTATACAAATTCAAGTTGTGTAACTATTCCAGACTCAAAGAATTGTTTCAGACATGGGAGGGTGGACAGAGATTTCCTTAACTGGAGATGGAAGCCTGAAAAATGTGATCTTCCAAGCTTTGATCCTCATGCTTTCCTAGAAATTGTCAGAGGAAAGACACTAGCTTTCGTTGGTGATTCAGTTGCTAGAAACCACATGGAATCACTGCTATGCCTCCTCTCAAAGGTCAGTTCATGTCTCTTTCATTTCTCTCCTCATGAACATAAATTATGAGATTTAAGACTTTTACCGTACAATTTTGGACCTTTCGTCTCTGACATATTCAGGAGGTTGTCGGAATCAAGAAACGACAGAGAACAAGTTGCATGCATTAGAAATTTGCTTGTCACTTTAAGTGCCTCATCGGATAGGAATTCCAAGGTGGTGTTTGTTCATCAGTTTCCTTTTCAAAATGGCGAGTTTGGTTTTGAATTAATTGATGATTATGTTGGAAACAAAATCTTAGAAACAAAGTGGAAAGATGCTTAGCAACTGCTATTCTCATCTACGCTGATACCTAAATAAGCCTGAATTTCTGAGTGCAGCTTCATGCCAATCATGTGCTTTGTCTGTAAAAGGCAATTTACTGTATCAGAGCATGCAGTAGCTGTGATTGGAACAGCTTGGTTGCTATTTCTGTACCAATAAGGATCATTTCCTCTGCCCATATTGTGCTCACAGGAAAAGAGTTGAAAGTAACAGAATGTGTGAAGACATGTGACAGTTGTTAATAGCATTTATAGTAATTCTGTGGAAGTTAAACTCTCAACTAAAAGTTGCTTAACTATGTTTTGGTCTTCATATTGAATCTAAAAATGGTGTTTTCCCAGCAGGAGGAAGCTCCAAAGGATGTTTACAAGGATTCTGAAGATAGGAACCGGATATGGCACTTTCCTGTCCACGACTTCACCCTCAAGATCATCTGGACAAAATTTCTTGTAGTTGGTGAGGAGAGAATGACCAACGGTTCATCATCAGGCGTTTACGATTTGTATCTTGACAAGATTGACGAGAACTGGACTAGAGAACTTCATACCATAGATTATGTTGTTATATCAGATGCACATTGGTTCTTCAGACCAATATATTTACATGTAGGCTCAGAAGTAGTGGCATGTGTTTTCTGCAATGCACCAAACATCACCGATCGAGGTGTTAGCTTTGCTCTCAGGATGGCATTTCGAGCTGCTTTAAAACACATCAATCACTGCAAGAACTGCAAGAACATAGTAACAATGGTAAGGACATTCTCACCATCCCATTTTGAGAATGGGGCTTGGGACACGGGAGGGAACTGCAACAGGACAAGTCCTTTTGGTGAAGAGGAAATCAGCTTGGAGACTACCGACTGGGAACTTAGAAACATGCAACTAGAGGAAGTTGAAACAGCTATAAAAGAAGGTGGGAAAAGAAGGAGGTATGCAGTTTTGGACATAACCAGGGCTATGCTTATGAGACCTGATGGACACCCTTCAGAGCACTGGGGTAACAAATGGACAAAGGGTTACAATGACTGTGTTCACTGGTGCTTGCCAGGTCCAATTGATACGTGGAGTGACTTCTTGCTGGCTGTCATCAGGAAGCTGGTTTGATTTCTTGCATAGGATAGAGATTTACTATAGATTACAGAATACCATTTAATTGTAATAATGTCAAACTTCTCCATTTTTGTTTCAGCGGCATAAAGGTTCATGATAAAGAAAGTATCGGTTTAAGAATTTACGTGATCACTGGGATTGATTCACGTCTACGTAACACTACAGAAGAAACATCCAATCCTGATGACACTTTAAACGTGATGTTAACTTTGTAATTTTGATTGTGGAAAATAACAAATCTATCTGAAGCCTTGAGATCTTTCATATTTTTGCTGATAGTGATAGGTGGTGATTGGTTAAAACCTTGAGTCTCATCAAGCTTTTATAACTGGAGAACGTACAAGCCAATTCGCACCTTCAAACATGAATATGGCATAACATCGAAAAACATGAAAAGCGCAGAAACAAAGTGTCAAGAATAAAAAGCTTCCCGTCTGAATTGATCCTGTTTAAGCAGCAAACAAACCCCTGATCCTGAATCATCAGAAAGAGGCTGCACTGCAATGTGTTAAAAGAAAAACAAAAACAAAGGCAAGCACCATACAGAACTTAATGGTCATATCATTCTCCTATTAACTGACTGAATGAACCTAACACCTACGAACCATTAAAGGAGCTGAGCAATTATGATACATGAAAGCAACCAGGAATCCATTTTCTGATACCAATGGAAAAAGCTACGGAACAGACCAATGTAGAGAACAGTGGCACAGACTTGTCATGAAGATTTAAGATTGAGAAAGATGTGCTGTGGCCAGCCTCTGGTCATCAATATGAATTGGAACTGTTTGACAACTAATACAATTAAAGCTTAGGCTAGTGGTAAAACAGAACGCCAGGCTGGGGCAAATAAAGAGTTTAAGTGCAACGGAACAAGCGAGTTACACTATGCATGTTGATCAACTGATATCTGAGATTCTGAATTTTGTTGCTATTTAGTAGAGTTAGAAAGAAACACTAAATTCCTACAACGAATGACGATCTGTTGCATTGGTGCAAGTTTAAAATAACTGAGACATGGAATTACAAGAAACAAAACTGGCACAGAGCATTTTGGTGTTTCAAACATAAGATTATAGGCGAAAAATGATAATGGGGCTTCTAATGACTATATTGAGTTAGAACTAAGTGAATGAATTCCTTAGCACATAACGATACGGATTCTAATCAATTAAAACAGAGTTTTTGAACACCATTCTGATCACAACACACAGAATGAAGAATGTACAAAGAACAGAAACTTGTAAACTGGTCAGGAAATCCATGATGGAATAACAATCTACGCAAGAAAGGTAAACTGAGCAACAATCTAGTTTTGCAATTTTATCTTTCTAACATAGAATGTGGTTCTTTAACAAACACCAAACTAGTACCATCCTATATTGGCTAGATCAGCAGAAATAGATATTAATGTATTCAAATTCCAATAAAAAACAATTTTGTTCAGAGCTAGTACATTGTAATCAGACATCCAATACAAGAAGTGCATCGATCATCCTTCTACCGAGTTACCAAGTACATAAGAGAATAACTCACGAACAGGAGAGAATTCTACTAACCCGATATCAATTCCATACCCATGAACAGGCAACTTCAAGTCTCTTAAAAGGCAAAAAGCCTCTCCAATTCTCACCTTTGGTACTTCCTGAGCTACTGCGCAACAAGGAATCCACGAATCCGGCCGGTACTCTTCACTAATTTCAATGCCTTCCTTTTTCAATGCATCACACAACTGAGAATGGAACTGAAGTAGCGAATGCGAGGGCGTGGGAGCCAAAAAGAGGACATTGCTGTCACTTGGAGGGCTCCCAACTGTAGAAAAAGACAAGGCCAAAGGTTCTTGCTTTGCAGCAAAGGTTCTTATGACTGATTCAAGCTTCGTGGGCTCAACATTGGCGCTTGAATAAAGAGTTATGTGAGGTCGAGACTCAATTTCAATGAGTTGGCTACTGATTTGGCGGCGAGCTAGCACGTTCCAAGCCTTCAAGACCTGGTTTTCAAGTGCTGGATCGAAATATAGCTCAATTGCATAGCCTTGTGACATCGAGCGTGAAGATAATCCTACGTGTGATCCAAAGACAGTAACTTTAGAGAAATATCCAATACCCAGAACCCAAGATTGAGATCCGAGACCACCCAGATAAAGAGAAGCTAAAAACTGCTCAAAATTTGACCAACGCTGGGGAGAAAAAAAAGAAATGTAAAGACCCAGTTGAGATTAGAAGCTTAAAGGGGACAAACTTGTGGAATGTGAATTAAACGTGAAAATGTAGTGACCCAGATGGGGAAACACTGAGAAAAGCCAAAATAAAAGATGAAGAACAGATGTGCGAGACGCTATTAGTGAGCGACCATTACAAAGATCAGAGAAGAAGCGAAAAGAGAATAATTGTGAAACGGTGGAGTCTTGGCCCTGGATTCTAAGAGCTCTCTCTCTCTCTCTGTCTCTCTCGTGATTGGGTGGGATTTTTATTTCAATTTTATACAAATTTAATATCTTTTAGAAACCTAAACGTTAGGATCTTGTTATAATCTTTTTGTTGTAATCAATTTTATAGCAAATTTAATATCTTTTAGAAACCTAAAAAATGTTTAACTATAAAATTAACTAAAAATTAAATAAAATTTAAATTTTAAAATATTATTAAAAAAGATTGTCTTACGGATAGAATAATTTCAAATTAAATTTTTTAAAAAATGTTAAATAAAAATTAATTAATTTGTTTTAATTTATAAGAACTTATTAATTAATAAAAACTGACCGATTAATTAATAAATTTATCATTTTTAATAAGAATAATTATTAAAGCAAATTAAACTGAAAAATTTAAAATCAAACTAAAAAATTGGACCATTAAAGATTTTTATAGTTGAACAAGTTAAACTCGTTGAGTTTATTTTAATGATCGAGAATTGGAACTGGAGATCAATTACTATCTCCTAAAAATTTCAATTCAATCAATAATTTGTTAACATATAATTTAAGTGTATATTAAAACAACTAAAGATTCAATTTTGATCCAATCATTTGATAATAATAAGTATTTATTATGTTAATTATAATTCAAAATTTTAATCTCCAAATTTTAAATATTATCTCTGACTGCGTAATACTAGACCTCTCCAAATTTTACGTAGTGAAATTTTTATTAGGTGTTATTGTTGTTGTAGTATACTTTAAACAGAATATTATAACCTAATACATATATTTATAATTGAATAAAAGCAAAGAGGTACGTAACATTTTTTATAAAAGTATTAATTTCATGTAATATTATAAATTATAAATTTTAGTAACAATCTTTAAGATTAATAACACATACAAGCTAATCAGTAATAAAATTTACAATTAGGAATGTCAAATGTGGCCCAGCTTAGGTTGACCAAGTCACGGGCGGGCAGACCGCAGTCCAACCCGTAACTTGATTGTTGTTTCAAAAACGACATTGTTTTTGACATTTTTCTTTTTTAAAAAAATATGACGGGCCGGATTGGCCCGTCCGCTCCACCTGTGACTCGTCGAGTCATGGGTTGGGACACAGATCAACCTACCCTGGCTCGTCGGGCCATGGGCCACCCTAGCCCATATTCAGCGGCTCGGGCCGTGACAAGTCTATTTACAGCATCCTGCGGTTCAATGAATTCATCAGCAACCTGACTTTGCAACAATGGTGTTTTACCATCTGAGGAGGTGGCCAAGTTACTTGAGCCAGAGCCTGCAATAGACTTTTGTTCTTTTGCTTGTCCCCGTAATACAACATAGAATCCAAGAGATATAATAATTGCTCCAGCAACACTGCACAATGTGGAATCCTTAGATGTTTATGAACTGAAAAAGAAATTATGGAAAAGGAAGAAGAAGAAGATGATGATGATGATGCTTTCTTTCAATTGAAGAACTGTGTTCATACCTTCCAAGATGCAAAGCATTACCATGAAATACGAAACTCATAAAGCTGCAATGGCTATTGATAGCGGCTTGAACATTGAAACATAAAGAGGACGTTTTACGTGCACACCCCACAAGTGAACGACATAAAATAAGGGCAAGTCAATAACACCCTGCAAAACAGTAGAATTCTCTGTCAGACCTTAGAAGAATCTGAGTTCCAAAAGCTCTTAGATATAACTCATAGAGTACTGCAACCATAGCTCCTTCAGCTTCTAGTTTCCAGAAACCCTAATTTTCTTCTGCTATGAAACATACTGGCGCAGAAATAATCATCCCCAACTGTTGGTGTCTTAGACGTCTGGTAAATCAAGATCAAGAAGAAGTTAGGAGCAGTTAGAAGTTTGTCTTTGTAAAGTCTGTTAATAATGTTGACAGCCAAGTGTATAAATACAGAAAAGAGAGTAAATAAAAAATACTTCATTCTTCTCTTATACTACAGTCTTCTACGAATTAGATATACTAAAGTTTTAAAATCAAGACCAACAAATTGTATAAAAAGAATACAGCTAACTCTGCAGGATAAATGTTTAGTATCTGTACCTGTAAAATTTTACGCAACTTAGCTTATTTCTTTCCAACAGTTTTCCAAAACCTGCAGAATTGGCAATTATTAAACAAAACAAAAGATAATTCAATCTCTCTTGAACTCAAAAATTACATAGCATCAATTGGTGACTAATAATATTTGATCTTATCAGCAAATAACATTAAGATAACTAAATCTCAGGCATGGAATAGAAAATGCAGCTTTACTTCAGGTAATTTTCACTGCAGTCAAAACCCAACTACTAAAATGTCTCAGATTAGATACCACAAACAGGAATTAGACCCAGAATTTTAAATGGATTATTGGGACCCTTTACACTTACTGTGACAAAATCGTTTGACCTACTTGACAATCTTTCAAAGATAGGCACCTAACATATTATATATACTAATGATTAAGTATCCGCGAAAACAGGCTTTAACCCATCATCATATGTGATTGCAGCGAGATTAGAAGAAGGAGAAGACCTGAAAATGACTGCCTGTATGAAGGTAAAAGCCGGGATGAGATTGCCATAGCTGAACTGAGAGTGGGGGAACTGAACTCTAAACCTTTATAGGTCAAGATTCTGAATGAAAACCTACTCTCTCTAAAATCAGATCTTTGCGGATTATCTTCTTTTAAATTCATAAAATTCACAGCAACAATCAACTATACAAACCAAATAAGGCCAAGGAGACAGACTGTGAAGATGAAAGAGATGTTGAATGGAGGACGCCCTGCTCTTCCGAGAACATGGTAAAAGTAAAGTCTTTTTCCAATGAAAAGAACAAAAATAATATCTTGACACCAGAAAGTAATGGAGAGCTGGTAGAGAAGAAGAAGAGAGGAAGAAGAACAAGAGTGCTGACAAGGTAAGAATAAATAATATAGACATAGAAACTCATCCGATTCAAGCTAGCTGCTTTGAATGATACTTTTGTGCCAACTTTGATGCACTCTATTGAAACTAAAGTTGTGAATGGCAAGACATCCTCGGACCAGCATCTCTGTTCCATGTCTGTCTCTGAGTCTGAGGACGTCTGTCTGTCTCTCTGTTACTTCAAATCTTCGTACTTTGGTCCGATTCTTGCTTTAAAAGAGATGTTTATAAAATCCTGTCGTGGTGAGAGACCGCACTACAAGAAAACAAGCATTCTGCGACGTCTAAAAAACGTCACAGAATGTCCACAAAACGTCGCAGAATGTATTCT
>JANZLH020000013.1:1147964-1158492 GCA_026770325.2 Erythroxylum fimbriatum | reverse complement strand
ACTTCTTTTGACAATTTTTTGTTTCGCCGATTGAGAGACATCTATTGTCTGTTGTGTTTTTAAATTGCTACACCGATGACTACCTTTGGTAGTTAATGTAAGGGACAATGACTTTAACACCCCTCATGGGTGTATATAATACATTATGGTGAATCAGTGACACAAATAAAACTCGTCGGTTCTGGACTTTCCGGAGAACTTGATTTAAGGTTCTCTTTGCATGGCACCTCTTAACATTCCTGACGAGAATAAAGCTCCATTATGATAACATTGGTGGCCAGCTGCCAACTGGGATTGAAAATTGCAGAAACCTAAGTGTTTTGGTGATTGGAAACAACAAAGTTTTCAGCAATCCTTCCTGACACACTCTCCATGCTAAAGGACCTAAAAAGACGATGTTTCAAACATTATGTTCACTGGTAACTTGCCAGAGTTGTCCAAGATTTCAGGCCTCAGAAATTTTCTGGCAGATCATAATCGAGTTTTTTTTTGTTTGTTTGAAAAGCAGATCATAATCGAGTTACAGGTAAGATACCAAGCTTCGACTTGTCCAATTTTGATAGGTTCGATGTTTCCTTCAACAACTTCAGCGGTCCGATTCCAAACACCAATGGGCGATGCAACGAGAGCAACTTCATGCACAACCCTTTGTTATGTGGACCACCACTGTGAAATCTTTGTGCAGTTTCACAGAGAGTTCACCAATTCCTTCAGGTGAGGGGAAACTCGGAGGATAGCTTCAAAAAAAGAGATTGTTATGTGCTCTGGTTATGGCATATTAGCCCTCTTCTTCATCATCCTCATTGCTGGAAAGATCTATACGAGCAGGAAAACAGAAGAGAAAGGTAATGAAGTAAACAAAACTGTGTTAGTTCATGACAATTTCAAAGATCCCAGTGCTCTATCAGGTGATCATAAACCTGTGACAAATGCATCAGACCCTTAAGCAACTTCAGTTCAAAGTGCTATTGTTTTTTTGACTTTGATGGCTCAATTTTTATCCCATATCGGGAAGAAATGAGAATGAGTAGAATTTGTTAAGTTATAAAAGAACTCCTCTTTAAGTATATGAAAATAGGAGGGGGAGGAGTTATAACTTAACAAACTCTCTTCATTCTAATATCTTCCCAATATGGGATAGAAATTGAGTCACCAAAGTCAAAAAAATAATTTGTTTTTTTTTTGACTTTGGTGGCTCAATTTTTATCCCATAATTTGTTATTTTTTTTACTTTGGTGGCTCAATTTCTATCCCATATTGGGAAGATATTATAATGGGAGGAGTTTGTTAAGTTATAAAAGAACTCCTCCCCTTCCTATTCTCATCCATCCCAAAATTTGATGTATACTTAAAATTTGTACACATATTTAGTATTCTTTTTTTAACAAGAGCATGCTGCCTTAAGTGGTGTTCGGAGACTAGGCACAATTGGCCAAACTCCGTTATCAATTTTCAGATGTGTTCTTTCCTTATCTCTTTTATTTATTACACATTTATAGTATTCAATATTATTTGTGGGGTATATTTGTAGTGTTGTATTCAATTTATTTGAGTGTATTTTTCTATTCGTGTGTATATAGGGGTTAGGTTGTGATAAATATACCGTGCACGTAATTTCTATCTAGGAGACCGGGTTTTAAATGAGACCGTTCGTGACCCCTCCGTCCTTTCCTGAGATTTTACGTAGAATGGTAATACTGTCTTAGGAGTCCGTTTGACGGTATTTCTTGGGCATTACCGAATCGATTCACTCCACTAATTATTTACTTTAGAGAAAAAAAATTACTCGATTTTTCCTAACAAGTGCAGTGGCCTCTTCCTCACTGATTGTTCTTACCAATCCGGTAGTGAATTGCTAAACTTTGACAAATTGTTGAGAGCTGCTGCTGAATTGCTCGGAAGAGGAAAACATGGTAGCTTTTATATGGCATGCTCGAGGAGGGAGATAAGGTGTCTGTCAAAAGGATTAAAAACTGCAAAATTTCGAGTGACTAATCTAAGATTTAGAATGCAAAGGATATACGAAGTGAAGCATCCAAATGTATTGACACCTCTTGCCTTCTACTCTTCAGATCAAGAGAAGCCATTGGTCTGCGAATTTCAACAGAATGGAAGTCTCGCTGAGATTTATCCTTGGTAGCTACACAGTCTCTCCATGTTCTTGCTGCAATAATTTCTGGCACAGGACATTCTCTTTTCAGGAAGCCAACTTGGTCGAGACTTCGGTTGGGCAAGCAAACTTGGGTTGCAGACCATTGTTGAAGCAATATCCTACATGCATCGAGAACTTTTCGATGACGGGATTGCTCATGTGTTGAAAATAAGAGGACCAATTTTGTAATTTTCCCTGTTTTACTATTCTTTCAGTAATTAGTTGAATTAGAATGTAATTAGTTACAGGTTCTCTTGTATATATCAGTCTCTGTACATTCTGTACAAACACAATTTTTAGGGCAATAAAATTCTGATGAAATCTTTCCTATTTTTCTTCTTCTCCGATCAATCTCTGATCGTTTTTTCATCTCTTTAACATCATGGAAACCTGAAATCCTCCGACATCTTTCTGAACAATAAGTTGGAACCTTGCGTAAGCGAATATGGACTCAAGGCCGTTGATAATCAGGAGTCCTCCTCCATAGCTGCCAATGTTCCGAGTTTCAGAGGCGTGCAACGACCAGTGACAAGTTCATCAAATGCCTTCCAAGAAGACATCAATGGTTTTGGACTGATCATGCTCGAGCTACTAACTGGTAAGTTGACACAGACTAAAGGAGAAAGGCCGACGACAAACCATGCAAGTCGTTCAAATGATTAAAGCCTTAACGGATGAGGAACAAAGATCTGCAGCTACTGAGCCATGAAAGGTCAATAATTAAACTTTCGAAAGCTGAATTATGAACTTAAACTGACATTGACATGTGTAGAGAAAACGTTGTTCGATTACACATCTGTGTTCAAATCCAGTTTAAGTCCAGAAAATATCATTTCCTTTCTGCAAATCACATTTGAAGCTTAGAACTAACATATGGTCGTGCCAGATTTGCCATCTCTAGGCACATCAAACTTTAAAAACAGGTTTCTGTAACATCAATATGGTATGCTTTAAATGTCACCACACTTTCATACTTGTATTAAAGTTGAGATTTGGAGAACATCAATGTTGAGAAATAAAGATAAAGCAATGTCTCATGTTCTAGACGAAGCTTCTCCAGTAGAAATTGACATTTCAAGCAAAAGATATAGAGTTTTTATATAGTTTAAGAAATTTTACAGAAGCACTTTAATCTTCAAAATTCTCAAAAACATTATACAATTTTATTTTCTTAAACATTAATTAAAAATACTAATCAAATATTGGTGTGGTAAACATCAAACTTAATTATATTAATCAAATACTATTTACATAACGATTCTAACATACTTTTAAATTTGAATTAAACACATTAAATTCTATTTGAATTAAAAATTTATTATAATTATCTTAAATTATTAATTTAAGCCAAATTTTGATTAATTTGAATTATTGTATTTGTAATATTTGATTAGCCTATATATTTATTGTTCATTTTATATTTATTTTTTCGTTATTTTTTTACTGAAGTATAAAAATCTAAAAATTAGAAAAAAAAATTAAATTTATTAAACTATAAAAATTATGTCTTTTACTTTTATGTTTTTGTTGCAATCATTGTTGCTTGTAAGAGAGAGACTTAATCATTGATTAAGCGAAGATACAGCTATTTTGCTTAATGTCTTTGTAATAACCCTTTCCACCAGGAACATTATTCTTTCTTCTAATCACCAGCCACCCAATTACTTCCACTTCACCGTGTCTCGCCACTAGCAGTCGGTGAAAACGACATTAACATTGAAAGTTTGGAGTGACTTATTTTAATTTATAAAAGTTTATTAATTTATAAAATTAATTGATTAATTAATAAATTGATCATTCTTTAACAATATGAGTTATTGAAGTAAATATAACTGAAAAGTTAAAAACTGAACTGAAAAAGTTGGCCGATTTAAAATTTTTACGGTTGAATTGGTTAAATCGATTAGGTTTTTTAATCACTTGTACAAATGCTAGTTGAATAGAATTAAGATATTAATTTATTTAAAAATATGTTGTTTAAGAATTCTTATATACATTTTTTTCTATGCATAGTTGAAAAGTATTAATTATAAATTTTATTGTTGTAAAGAACAATTATTATCAATTTCAATGTTATCAAAAAATCATAAAATGCACTTGATTAGAACCCTATTGCTATTGATATATTAAATAATCTATTCAAAATTAATTATTTAAATTTGTTACGTATATTTTTGATAATTTATTCAACACATATTCGAAGAATATTAATTATTGTTAAGATATATGGTATATATCTTATTATTTAGTTTTGGCATTTTTTGATAATTGGACATCTAAGATAATGTTGATAGAGTTGAAAATTTAAATCTAAGTTAATTGAATTTAATTGGAGATAATCTTCTAGCTATGATATAGCCCTATCTTTAATTAATGTGTATCTTGACAAGAAATATGTATATTAGATGAGTGGCAAAGGATGGACATTGGTCTTTGCTGTGTGAGATTTTGGTATGATAATTGACGACTATCTTGAGTGCTCTCTGATGTGTGCGTCAATTGTCTGTTTTTTTTTTGTGAAATTTCCTAAAGTGATTTTGGGGTTTTTGGCTTTGGTGAGACAAACGGTTGTGTTTATGAGTGAGGATTGGGAGTGCCTTAGGCATTGTGTGGACTGATGAGTTATTATTGAAGATGTGGGCTGTTTGTTTATGTGTTATTTGATGGTGTGTTCCTTGCTTGATTGATAATAATTAAAGGGTGCAGTACGTGTTTTTTGAGTGGGAGATTCACGGCTCTATATTGATCGTGTGGAGATTGTTCACGTTGAACTGTCATCCTTATGGAGTAGTACACGGTTGGATTGATTGTTTGCGAACAATTTTTAGATCTCTTTTGGAGGAGCTAAACCTATAGGAAAAGTTGTTCGGTTTTAATCTCAAATGTGTTCAGATTTTGCTATTAATTTTTTTCAGATACTTGTGTCTTTTATTTATTGTTTTTTAATTAATAAATTGTTGAGATAAATCCGCTGTTGAGGTTAGTACGAAGCGGTCGTGCTATTGGGTGTGAAATTACTTTCACGAGTAGTGAGGGCGAAGGATAGTGTCAAGAGTTGGGTAATGTCAACTCAATAAAGCCTTGTGTAAAAACTATTGTCTTCAGTGAAAGTATTAATTAAACTGAGTGAGGACTTCGTAGACGTAGACAAGATGTGTCAAACTGCATTATCAAATTTCTTGTGCTTTTTATTATTTCGCTTTTGATTGCTTTTGTTTTCATTTATGCTATAAACGTCTACAGTAAAATTGGAAAGCTTGTGAAACTACAACCACTTTCGGTTTTTCAATTATAAATATTAGTTATAAAAAACAATTATTATAAATTTTAAAGTTATTAAAAAAACTATAAAATAGTGAACAAAAAAATTATAGTCCAAAAAGAAAATATAAATTTAATCCAAAACCTACCTCGAGTTCCCTTTAAACTTAAGAAAAAGAAGTGACACATCATACTTGTATCATTCAATAAAGACATATTAAACCCAGCACTTTTAAAATAAATATCTTAATCAATCTAGGAACCTTTCAAAGGTAGCATCAAGATGATATTAATAAACAAATCAATATTTTTCTATTAATTTTATTTAATTCGAATAAAAAAAGTCGAAGGCACTGCACATGATTTTCTCAAGGATTCGATCTATTTAATTATAATTCCACTTATAATACAATTTCCCTTTAAATCATATTTATAAATTAAACATATTTCTATAAGGTGTACGGTTTGGTACCACGTCTCTTGTCATAGATAATTAGTAACATTTTCAAATTTAACACCTGAATAAAATTTTTATTAAAATATTGTATTGTTGCTGTTTTTGTTGTTACTGTTATTTAATTTTTAATTATTAATTTATTAATCTATTTGGTGTATATAAAAATTAATTTATTAATATATTAAATTATAGTAATATAATAGTGTATATAAAAAATAACAAAAAATACTACCAAATCTTAAATAGAATGACATTTTCACAAGAAACTCATTTATTTAAAATGTTATTCGGTAAAGTATTTCCTTCCATTTTGATCACATTAAATATTCTGTTCCAGTTACTCTATTACAATTATATTTAGTTTATATAAATGTGCGGATAAGATTTAATAAAACATGACAGGAACACTGTAACTCTATAACTCAAACAGGAGATGTGATCACTGTTCGATGACCATATTGATCAAGTTGTCAACGGTTGATGCAACTACTTTGTAAGCAGGCATTCTTACACCTAGATGCACTGAAACATTGCCTTGTTAAGAGCCACATGTGGAGGGCTTCAATAAACCCTTGAGAGCTCGCCTACATAGGACAATACGACATTGTCGCTTACAGTTGACTAAAATGGCTCTCACGCGCCGCAAAGGCTCGTGGGCACCACTTCCGGTTCTTTTTGGCATCCTTAGCCTCTCCTTTGGAAACTGCTGTCACTGCCACCCTTCTGTTAGATTCCACCCGGAGCCATCACATTAGAACCTCAGAGTCATCTTTTTATAGTGCTTTTAGAGAGAGAAACAACTTGGTGCTTGTTTCATTTTTCTTTAGGGTTGGTGTGAGTATGATGATATCCATGTTCAGTGATCTTTTATAATATTCGTTCATGGTGGACTCTTTCAAGTATCAAGATTAGTAAAGTTTTTGGGACTTTGGTGTTTCCCTACATGTCAGCTTCTCTCATTATTGCTCAATCAATGGATTCGGTTTGATATTATACAAGAAAATTTGTGTTGTGCAGCACCAACTCCTTCTACTGTCTTCTAGTGGAACTTTCTGGTTTTGGAACTTGAGACAAGCAGAAAAGGGGAAAGAAGTCTTGGGTTTTATTGGGCTTGCATCAATGCAAGGAAAAGGGTTCAGCTTTGTGCATTGTTCATCTGCAATGTCTTCTTCTTCGCGACATCTTTGAGCTACAAAGAGCTTTTATGGTTTCTGGAGTTTCGTTTTTGTATTTGTGGGATGTGAGGGAGCAAAGAGAGTAGATTGGTTTTGGAGGCTGCTCATCCGAAGATGTCGCGAATTCAGTATCAAATCAAGCAGAGAGATGGGGTTTTGAGATATTCACCGCCTCTTTTTCCTTATGCAATGTCTCCATATATTAGAGAATCAACCCCTTCATCACCACCTTCATCTTCATCTTCTGGTACTAGAATTAGCCCTGCTGTTCTTTTCGTTATAGTGATTCTTGCTGTACTTTTTTTCATCTCTGGTCTGCTCCACTTACTTGTTAGATTCCTTATAAAGCACCCATCTTCCTCGGCTGAATCTCAGTCCAGTAGGTACCCAGAAATCTCTGGTTCAGATGCTCTCCAAAGACAGCTTCAACAACTTTTCCATCTCCATGATTCTGGACTGGATCAAGCTTTTATTGATGCTCTTCCTGTTTTTCAATATAAAGAGATAATGGGTCTAAAAGAGCCTTTTGATTGTGCTGTTTGCTTGTGTGAGTTCTCTGAGAAAGACAAACTAAGACTGCTTCCTACGTGTAGTCATGCATTCCATATCAATTGCATAGATACCTGGTTACTATCAAACTCCACTTGCCCTCTTTGTAAAGGAGCCCTTTTCACTCCTGGGTTTCCAATGGAAAACCCAATATTCGATTTTGATGATTTCAGAGACGATGAAGGTTGTAATGCAGAAAATGGCTTAACATCTACTCAGAAAACTGTAGAAATTGAAGAAATCGTTGTTGACAAGGAGGTTTTGCCTGTTAGACTTGGTAAATTCAGAAAGCTAAACGACGGAACAGAGGAGGCAGGGGGAGAGAGTAGCAGCAGTAATCTGGACGCAAGAAGATGTTTCTCAATGGGCTCATATCAATATGTTCTTGGTAATTCAGACCTTAGGGTGGCTTGCTCAAATGACCGGCAACCCAGTGATGCTAACCTTCCAAGAAACGCATATCAGAGTAGGAATCTATCATCACCTGACGGTGAATTGGAGGGGAAGAAGCTCAGCAGTATGGCCAAAGGAGAGAGCTTTTCAGTGTCTAAAATCTGGCTTTGGTCTAAGAAGGGTAAGTTCTCAAGCTCTTCAGATGCTAATAACAGTATACCTTCTCTTAATGTTGAGTTGCCATGGATGAGTAGAACACAGGACAAATGAAAGTTAATTTCCCTTTGTGATATTTCCTTAACCATAGCTTCATTGCTCAGATCATATTTGGTCCTTCTCTGTTTTACACTTAGTTGATTATTCAAGACATATTTCAGAATTTGTCACCTCTTGTTGAGAGGAGGAGCAGAGCAATACAGTATACGATGGAGATTACAAGTTTTCTGTGATTGTTCTGTGCTGAAAGCAAGACTAAATCCTAATTGCAATTTTGGTAACATCAATAGCAGAACGTATCATTTCTAAAGAGACTGTAACATTAACTTTGAAATTGGGATCTTTTTATCATAATTAAAGTCCGAACCTTTCAATAAGTGTTCATATACAAATGCTTTCCACATTATGCACTTGATCTAAGAAAAGAGACCAAATGCTTTTGCTTTTATTGTCTTTTGAGACATGGTCTAGAGAGTCCTTCAAGATTTCAATTTTATCATTATTAAATAATCATAAATCAATTTATAAATATTAAAATTTTATATAAAAGGGAAATATGTACTATCTTCAGGAATTACTTTTATTCCATATTCACATCCCTTTCGGGACAATGTGTACTCAGAACCTTTTGTGTTTTGTATGAACCGTTCCTTTCATTTGGGGCAATGATGGTGGGATCCAAGAAAGGAATGTGACCAAAAATTGTATAAGTTCATATTTAAATGAAACCCTTTAATTCAAATCTTGGATGTTGTGGGGTCAATTCTATAACTCATCCCCATGTGGTCATGTTGAAACTCAATCCCTTTTCCCCATATAATTAAATCAACCAATATTTAATTTTTGTGCATCAATTTTGAGGAGTCTACATTTAAAATTATTCAAGTTGGTCAAATGAGAATAAAAATTTAAAGTGATGGATACCACAAAAGGTTAAAAAATAAAGTTGGAATAAAAGGAAAAAAAGATAAATCATAGATGTGTTTTAAAAAGTAAAGTTAAATTTTTTAGATTTTGGTTTAATATATTATTAATGTTTTTAACTTTTTAAAATTATAAAAAAATATAATTTTAATTATGCAGCATTTGTTTTTCCTACCATTAACTTTTGATGTGATTTATAATAAAAATTAACAACAAAGGAAAATGTGTTATAAAATTAGAACTATATAGAATTTATTAATATAGGACAAGTCTTGAATCAATTAATAGAGATTGCTCCCTTGAAAAGTTCCCTTTATACCCAACCCATTTATTTTTCTCTCCCAGTTAATAAATGAGTTGGATGTAAAGGAAACAGGGGAACAGTAATTTCGAGAATAGGTGAATACGTTCCTTTTCTTTGGAACATAATCACATGTTCTCAAAATTAATGTTCCGCTGTTCCCTTTACATTCAACCCATTTATTTTTTCTCTCAATTTTGGAAATAGGTGATTACGTCTCTTTTCTTCATAATGTATTTACAAGTTCTTAAAATTGTTGTCCCCCTTGTTTCCTTTACATTCAACTGGTTAATTTTTTATCTCTCCCAATTAATAAATGGGTTGGATGTAAAGAAAATATCTCTTAGTTAATAAATGAGTTGGATGGAAAAGGAACAGAGGAACAACAATTTTGGGAACAAGTGAATACGTCCCTTTTCTTTGGAACGTAGTCACTTATTCTCAAAATTGTTGTTTCCCCTGTTCCCTTCATATCCAACCCATTTATTTCTCTCTCCCAATTAATAAATATATTGAATGTAAAAGGAACATGAGAACAACAATGTTGGAAACAGGTAAATACGTCCCTTTTCTTCGGAACGTAATCACCTGTTCCTAAAATTGTTGTTCCTCCTGTTTCCTTTACATCCAACCTATTTATTTTCTCTCTCTCCTATTTTCTCTCTCTCCCAATTAATAAATGGGTTGGATGTAAAGGGAATAAGTGAATACGTCTCTTTTCTTCGGAACGTAATCACCTGTTCTCAAAATTGTTGCTCCCTGCTTCCTTTACATTCAACCCATTTATTTTTTCTCTTTCCCAATTAATAAATGAGTTTGACGTAAAAGAAATAAGGTGAGTAACAATTTTGGGAATAAGTAAATATGTCCCTTTTTTTTGGAACATAATCACCTATTCTCAAAATTGATGTTTCCTTATTTCCTTTATATCTAATTCATTTATTTTTCTCTCTTCCCATTAATAAATAGATCGGATATAAAAGAAATACTCTCTCTTATTCAAAATAAGTGCCGTTTTAGAGAGATTTTAATTATTCAAAATAAGTGTTGTTTGTGACTTTTTATGCATATTTGTGATTTTACTTTCAAAATTACCTTTT
>JANZLH020000013.1:1096130-1108097 GCA_026770325.2 Erythroxylum fimbriatum | reverse complement strand
GGCGGGTACGTGGAATGGCATACCCACCCCGTTGCCATCCCTATTCCTTAGTCACTCTTTCCCTTTATTTTTTTTATAATGATAAAGGGGAAGAAATAATTAATGATATACTTTGCATTTGATGATACATTTTCAATATTACATTGATGATATATTCTACTGAAATGTTGTTGAACTTGTAGAGTTTAAATATATGATAAACAAACGATATCAGGTTCCTTCTAATTATAACTACGATTAAAGTTTATAGGTATCACTTGAAACTCTTTATTACTATTTGAATATTGAAAATATATCTATTATTATTTGTCATCATAAAAAAGGGAGAGATTGTTATCTTAAGGTTTATGTTTAACAATTTTGATGATAACTATATAATATTTTAAAATTTAAATTGGATTTATTTCCTTGTATAATAAACAATAAAATTCTTAAAAAGAAATAAAATCATAGAATAATTGCTTCCTTCTTACAGGAACCTTCTTTATAAATTTACCTTTTTGGAAATGGTTCCATGACATACGGAAGGATCTTACTAATTCGAATAATTAGCTCCGAAAAACTTGACAAAACGTCTGAATATCGAAAATTTAAGCAGAGATAATATCGAAGATTAAGCAACGACTAGTTGAAAAATTGTTTACTTGAGGAAGAGCCACTACATTTGCAAAACACACAAAACGCAGACACAAGACTTGCAAAATATCTTAGAGCTTTATTATTTCTTGAAAGTTATATCAAAATATTTGTGTCTTAGAAAGTAATATCACTCTATTAAGAGAGACTGTTAAATCATTTATACGTTTCTTGTTGAGAGCTTGTAGAGGCTAGCAAAATAATACTACTATGGAAGGTTGAAGAATCTTGAAAATATACACTTGTGAGCTTGAAGAGGCTCGTTAAATTACTCATTGGCTTTTATAGTGAAAAACTCAAGTCGGATGCTTGGGGACTAGACATAGGTTTTGTTATAAGTCGAACCAGTATAAATCTACTATGTCATTTTCTCTCTCTTCCTTATTTTAAAATTTCGCATTTTAAGTTTGTATTTTCAAGAGGCTCCTTCAGTTTTACAATAGGTTCCTTTTGTTTATATATCACAAGAGGTTTCTTTCAAAAGTCAACAGGCTCTTATCGATTAACAAGCTCCTTTCTTTTGTCTCCTTTTGAGTAAGCATGCTCTTATTATTTTGATCTTTAGCAGGCTTCTTTCGATTAATTGGTTCCTTTCTATTTGAGAATTAATAGACTCCTTTATTTTTCAATGTCAACATGATCCTTTCGAAGGTTTATAAGACTCTTCTATTTAGTTTGTTTAGTAGGATCTTATCAATTTAAAAGTACCTTGAATTTGTTTTACAAACAATTCACCCTCCTCTTACGTGTGTTGCTTTATCAAGCTCATGTCTAACATCTTGATTAACATATATGAGACCATGTTGAAGGTACTCTCAAATTTTGGAATTTGATTCATATCACTTACGAAATTTTTACTTATTCGAAAATTTTAACTAAAGGAGAATTATATTATATTTATTGAAATATATATATATATATAGTTATATAATTTAATCAATTTTACACATTTTAGTAAATTTAATAAACTTTTTGTTAATTAACCCAAACTTATTCGAATTGTTCAAAATAATGTCGTTTTAAAGATGATATATGTAGAAACAATTCAAATCCAATAACATATTACTAAATTTTCAAAAAAAAAATTAAACAAAAAAAACTCTAACAGAACATTCATCGTACATATAGGCAGTACTTAAACAAGCTTCCTAACTCATATTCAGCTTCATCCCATTATGGATGCATTACACAAGCCACCATCTTCATTATTATCACAACAAACATTTACCACAACCAAACCACAACACACATAGGGAAAACACAAACCCCAACAGAAAACAACACCCAAATACAACAATGTCACCATTATCAGAAAAACTAGAGTGCAAAGGCTAGACCACTTACCTTAACCGACGACAACGAAGACAAAGAAATGAAGAAGGCACGATGATGGCACACGGTGGAAGAAGAAAAATGAAGATGACGATGACGATAAGGAGTAACAGGGGGAGGCTTCGTTGTTTTTGTTTAAAATGAAATGAAAACGATGTTGTTCATTATGGAACAAACGAATGTTTCAATATTTTGAGACAATTTAAGAAAATGTCACCAAATCATAGACACTAGGTGACGATTTTAGGTAATCGTCACCAATGTAAACTGCCCTTTAGTGGCAATCTCATGGAGTCGACACCAAAGGGAGATCTTTTGCGATGAATTACTAAAATCGTCGCCAAACTTTTATCCTTTTGTGATGATTTTATAAAACCGTAGCCAAAGCGCTAAATTTGGGCAATGATTTCTTAAAAGTGTTGTTAAATATGTATTTGGTGACGATTTTATTCTATTAATGTATATATATTTTTATATTTATCAAATTTTTTGTAATTTATGATTCCTATAAAATATTATAGAATTTATATATATTAAATAGATTTTTGTGACACCATAATTGAAAATTCATTTTTTAAGAGATTAATAAAAAGTATAAATTTATGTAATATAAATTAATTTTGTGTTTTTAGTTTTATAAAATTTTAAAATGACATTGTTGTTAACTAAATTTATTTTTAGACTTACAATCATTGTCAATAATATTAAATTTGATTTTTAATAAATAGATTTTATGATGTCGTTGTATATCCTCTTGGTTCATTATCAAAGAAGCATCGTCTCCTCTGTTGTGGTCGTCTCCTGTTTTGAGGTACAAGATTGGAGAAATCGGTTGTTTTAGAACATTTGTCGATTCCAAAAAGTATGTCTATTCAATCAAGTATGTATGTTATTTGACTTTGCTATTTAAGTTTTATACTATTTGTTTTTTAGGTGAAAAATTGGAGAGTCATTCACTATATCTTCCACTAGTTTAGTTAAAACAAAGAAGTTGTTGAAAAAAAGGTGTCAATAAACCAACATCGGAGGGAAAATCTTTAACTATTTTGCTTTTGAACATACAAAGAGCCTTCTTGGAAATCTAGGTATAGTCCTTTACTTTTTCTATCGAGTGTCATGTCATTTGAAATTCACAAAAATAATTATTTCTTTTATTTTTGATGGAATAATTATCAAACTTTATTTATTGTTTTACTTATAAAAATTGTTAAAATTTTAATCAAAATCTTGTATTACTTATCATCTATCATTATATTATATTGCTTACCATATTTCAATATTTATTAATCATTTTTTTTAGTAAGATTCATATATGATCATTATATTACAAGCTTTATGTTAAAACTATTTGAAAATTTTGTAAAACCATAAAAAATTGTCAAATCATGTAATTTAAAAAATAAAAGTGAAAAGTATAAATCTATGTAATATTAATTAATTTTAAGTTTATAGTTGTAACGAACCGTTATTTCAAAGGCAATGAAACAGTAACCAACATAAGCAAAGTTCAATGGTGTATTTCTGGAATTTGAAACAATGTTTACATATTTTGAAAATGGAAAATGAACTTAAGAAGAAGAAGAAAAGGGAAACAAGGGATTTAGATGAGAAGAGAAATAGAGAGAACAGGGGATGAGAAGGAGACTTCAATTTGCTTAACAATTTCGATAATCGATTCTGCTAATTTCCCCTAGCTATAAAGCAAGTGGTTGCTCGGTTCACACGGCATGCAATCGCTCGGTTCACTCGGCTCAACTCGATCAATGGGCTTTCAGCCCTATTCATAACAATAGTTTTATAAATTATTGAAATGATTTGAAAATTTTAGTAACTAAATTTATTTCTACACTTAAATTTATTGTCCATAATATTAAATTTGATTTTATTGTTTGAACTTTTCATGATGATTTAAAAAATTCGTCGCCAAAAGTTAAGTTTTTTCCAACGATTCCCAAAGTTGTCACCAAAGGCTAGACGTTTGGCAACAAAAATGCTAAGTCGTCGTCAAAGACATACATTTAATCACGATTTTGTAAAATGTCGCAAAAAGATAAGGTTTTGGCGACGTTATTAAAATTTGTCGCCAAAAGATGACTTAATTGTTGCAAAAATAAAACATAGCTAAAAGTTAACTTTATTGTAACGAGTACTCTTCTAACAAAAAGTATGATAATTATATGCAGCAAAATAAAAATTAACTGATATTTCAAATTTTAATTATATATGTCATTTGAATTTAATTTTGCATGCTTCCAAAAAAAATAATTATTTAAAATTTAAAAACTAGTGGTTATATCAAACTTCTTAGTTAATATGGAAGATCATATGTTCCTTAAAAAATAAAAAGGCATGCATATCAAAATAATACATGCACATGAATGATATAAGATAAAAGCATAAGTAAGTTTAATTGATTTCATTTTGATTATCTAATTATTAAATACATATATCAATATTAAGTTCTAAACATATATTATTTAAATATATTTAAAATTGATATTTATCTTAGTAGAGAAATTGTATCATTTCTTCTATCCATTAACTCTTTCATGTCTTCTTCTCAATGCATATCTGGTCAATAATAAGCTTGCTTAACGAGAGCCATGACGAACCATTCTCCTCCTCCATTGCTTTCTTAGCCATTTCTGCAACTTCCTTAACCTTCTTTCTTACCTCCTTACCCTTCTCTCCTTTCAGTAGCTCTCTCACCATCTTCTTCAATCCTTCACTTTTCACGTACCCTTTCACAGAACCATTGCACGTCTCTACTCTTAGCCCAACTTTGATCTCCTCCACCACCATACTCGCATTCAATGGCTGGTCCGCCATCATCGGCCATGCAAGGATTGGCACTCCTGCACATATGCTATCCAACACCGAGTTCCATCCACAGTGACTCAAGAACCCTTGAACACACGCATGCTTTAATATCTCCCTCTGATCAACCCAGTTCGAAACATACTCTTATTATTCATCAATTGAACAAAAATTACTTGCAGATAATTACTTTATTTAAAAATTTTAAATTACATCAATTTAGTCTAAATAGTATAATTAATTAATTATATATTTGAAGTATTGACGTCTTCTTGGGATCAAGTTCAAGTTCAATTCGAGTTATTGTCATCCTTAATAAAGATATCAACGGGAGAAAAGAATGTGATTTTCAAAATGGTTAACGAACCTTAACTACAACACCATCTTTAGGATCTATTATTAGGATTATAAAAGATCAAGTGAGATCTTACTTTAATTACAGAAAGCTAAGTTAAGCCTGTTTCAAGTACAAAATTGAGATTAATGAAATTTAAATAAATGAGTTTAAGTCCAATCTTGTTTTCAGTAGAACCAATGGAACAAAATGGGTGAGAGTCGGGCATCACAAACTGATTTGGGTCATTTTTAAACAACGACATTGTTTAGTTGTGTGATTAAACGAGGTCGTTTCACTAATCAACATTTATTGTATTAATTTTGGCTAATATGTATTAATAATTAGGATTTTTTGAGACGTGCAGAGATGTTAATGGGCCGAGCCGGGCTCAGACTGCTCCTGGCCTGACCCTTGACCTACGGACCGAGAGAAAACCTATAAAAAACGACGTCATTTTTGACAAAACAATCAGGGCACGGACCAGGCCGACCATAGTTGACCTGTAGCCCACCTGTGATTGCTAGACACATGGCAAGTTATATTAACAAACTTAACAGAAAAACTAACGTTCGGTTAAAATTAAAAAAATTGAAAGTTTGAGTAATTAATTGTCACTTTTTAAAATTTAGGCTATAATTATATAATCGAGCATAATTTGAGTTTTTTTTTTAATTAACATTCATATTAAATATTAAATATTGACTTCAGTGGGAGCACTTGGGTTCGAATCTATTTTCGATGGCTACCTATCCACTACCATGAAAATGAAACGATTCAGAGCAGAGAATCAGGTCAATTTCCCAGAGAGTCAAGACGGTCCATTCTTAAAAGAAGATGAACAAAATGAGATCTATGGTAAACCCAAAACTGTATTTCAACCAACACAAACTCCTAACTATTTTCATACCAGCAACCAATATTACACAGGAGATGATCTATCTAGTAATATGTTCTATTCCAAATGTATTTGGTTGGTTCGAGGTTTGAATCAAGTCAATCCCATCGACATTCACGTGGGAAGTTTCTCCTTCGTTCTGTCTCGAGTCGACTGTAACATCTCTACTTTGTGTTGCCTGATTCTCTCTTGTAAAACACCTGCCAGAGTTCATGAAATGCCTACTTCCTCTTGGCATGCCTTCTCTTACTTCCACACTGAAATCGCTATAATGGCTACTCTCTGTGGTCAGACTTCCTCGCATGTCCATGCTCGTATCACCAAAATGGCTGCTCAGTTCTTCACCTGTAATCATCCCAACCCTTCTCAAATCAGCACAGGTTCTACAAATTGGACAAATTGGTGTTTTCAGAAGCCATGCATCGACACACTGAGCATGAAAACTGTGCTTACACAAAGGCAACAGTCTACACCTATCACCGTCCTCAAAGTTATCCAAGCAAACAGCACAGTTCACTGGACTACTTCCACTTTCGTTTCTGGTATAATGATAGGAAGGAAGCTTCTCTACATCATCTACGGACATGCTTGATCTGTCAAAGTTTTCTCTCTCATTTGCAATATTGTTTGCGATTCGTTGTCTTAAAGCTCTTCCCATAATACAGACGTGCACTAGGATCAACAGCACTCCACTTCCCAGGAATAATAGTATGAGAAAAATCACAATAGTCGTAACCATAATCTCTGATTGAACACCAAAAATTTTGCCACTCATATTAATTCTCCTGATGTAGATATCCAATTATCGATAATTCCGGAACCTGGAATCTGTAGTTGATTACTAAATCTACCTCATCACCTTACCTGAATAGGAGAACTAATCTTGATCACATGTTGGCTTGCTAGTATCTTTAGAGCTCAGGATTAAGCAAGAGCAACCCTTTATCGTGCAGGTTCAGCAGCTTCGAATGACCTCAGAGATAGTGAAGATTGAGTAAAAATTTTCCGAAAGAGATGGTTGGAGTTTTGGAGACGATGTCCTGCTCCTTTCAAAAGAAGGGATCTGAGAGGTTTAAAGAAGAGCTCTGGTTTAAGAATGAGTTTATTTGAGTAGAGACAATAGTGTAGTTCCAAGACTAAGGGCTCTAGTTCTTGTTTGATTCTTTGTTTTGGCGTAATGAGCAGGTAATAACTTTGTTCTTATTCATCTCTAACTACGGTTTGTTTTGCATGCTAACCTTGTACAAAATCTCAAAAGCTAGCAGCTTTCACGGTACCATTTTCTAAGTGCTTAACCAATATATGTAGACTTCTTAAACTCCAATGCAGGGAAAACAAAAACTCACAATATCTTGATAGCTTGAATAATTTTGTTTTGCAGAAGAAGCCAAGAAGATAAATCCAGTCTTTCAACATTTCGTCTCTCTTTGATCCTGTGCCCTTCTAAGGATCAACCGAGTACAAAGAACATGACTATAACAGTCTCCGATGTCATTTTTACAACTATTGGCATCTTGCTTACCTAAAAGAAAGTTACTGGCATCCTGCTATAAGGCGGAAAAGAACATCAATCCATATCAAATATCTGGAAAAATGGAACTTTACAAGACACGATGAAATTTAGAGGGAAAAAGAATGAAATGCACGACAAATAATTTGTAATAGTTATTGCAAATGCAATTGTAGCTAACATTGAACAATCTGAAAAGAATACTCAAACTTCAGTAACGTGCTTAACTGCAACTCCGGCATCTCTATGTCTCAACATATTTACATAAATGGATATGAATTGAAAAGGTATATGGCGATGGAAATTGTTGACTTCACTCACTATATGTCATAAGCATTGCTCACTACGACTCACATGTGACCCATCCGAGATGTGTCATGATCCCTGAACAAGACCCTCACGAGCAGTATTTGTTACTCGTAGCACGGCTTGTGCACTTAAACGAGAAAGTTTTGACTGACAGAAGTGCTCCCAAGATCCAAATTCTGGATTCTCAGAAACTGGTGGTGCGACTTGATTTGATTTCTCATATACAGTCTGCAGTTCCAAAAGGAGGGTTCTAGCAGCTTCCCTAGATTCAGGAAGTTGGTCACTGAGCTGCGCAGCAGCTAATTGGATCAATTTATCAATTCCATAGGCAATAATTCCTTCAACGCCCTGTGATACAAAGAGAGCCGATCATTAATCCGAGCTGCACAATTTGTTATGTCCATGCATTGCTAGCGTCAGTCAATTCAACAAACTGCATTACTCAAAATTTTGGAAAAGCATTATTCTCTAAACTCTACCACACAACATCACTTGGTGGCCTATCTAAAAATAAAGGAAGACACCTACTTTATATTGCAAAACCGCAACAGACAGATAGACACAGTCATTATGCAATTTTGAAATGAATAAACAGGATTTAAGCTCACTACAAATACGTAATACTGTTATTAGTATTTACCATATGCAAAGAAGTGGGGGAGATGAAATCTGTAACAGCATCAAACAAGCTACTGAAGTGTTGTCGGCATATTCATATATAGTAGTCTATCAAATAAGTATATGAGAATTTGCTTTTACCAGATGTGGGACGCTTCGACAAAGGCACATTGAAGCCTTAGCTCGAATTCGTGGATTCCTGTTCTTAAGGTGTGGTTGTAACTTTGGCAACAAAAAGTTTGGGGCAATCCAAGTGGTCATTGCCACTAGCGCTCTCTCAGCTGCCTCACATACAAATCTCTTATCTTGTGAAGATTTGAGAAGGAGCTGTACAAGCTGAACCCGGAAAAGAAGATCCCAATGGAGGAGTCGGCAGATAAATCAGTCCAAGCATATATCAAGAATGAAATGATGAAATGACAGAAAAGGAACAAGTAATAGCAATAATGTACCAAAGGATCCAATGATTCAATTATAGAATCACCATATGCATGGAACAGATCAGCAGATGTCATAATTGCAGTTTTGCAAACGGCGCTTCTTGGATTTTTCAAGGACTTCACAATGAGTGGAATCACATCCCCCCTGACCGAGGAAATGAAAATAAGGTACAAATTCACCATAAACAGAACACAGAAAAACTGAACCTTTCTTTTGACTCTCCAGATTACTTCCAATCAGATTAAAAGGTGAGGAACTTACAGCATATCCAGCAGTGCTTCCCTGTGAAATATTGATAAACGCCTGACATCGTTGAGAGACTCGCAAACAAGGACCCAATCTTTAGAGTCTAGTCCAGCTAGGAGTGTCTGAGAGATGAAACACGAAATGAATCCACATTTGATAAACGGTGTATAATCAAATTCTAACAAATGCAAGACATATAACAAGACTGATTCAACTCAATATGCCAACCTTTACATTGCTATCAACATCTTCTACATCGCTCAAGTTCTCAGATTCGATGTACTCTACTTCTGAATTGATCATCTCTACTCCAGGATTCCCACATTCATTTCCATTAGCAGGAGTTGAGACCAACGAAGCAGAGTTTTCTCTCCGCCGCTCTACAACTATTTCAACACTATTGCCACTACATGGCTTTGCAAGGCTCTCCTTAACCGAGCTCTCGTTCTTCCTCTCTGATCCGGGTTGTGTGTTCAGGTCTCTCAGAGCATTATCCGACATCATTGTTACAAATTACGTCTGAAACGAAAACCAAATCCATCAGACGAACTCTTTTGAAGCAGCATTCCATTGTTTAGGAAAAGGAACAAATCGGATGGCTTTGATTCAAAACTAGAAAATCACTAACCAAATAACCATTTTCCTGAATTCCTCATTCATTATAAAGCAAGAAACCCTCAGACTTAAATCAAACACTACAATAAACTAAATCGTTACAATAGACAGCAGAAAATAAACTTCTCAAACAAGGATCTAAAGAAAAGACCGCATAAACAAATCAAAACTCCAATCCAAACCTCAAGATCTCTCTACATTTGCTCACTTCAAATCGCACCGGCTCAAATCCAACACCACCACGTCCTCACCTCTTCACACACAAACAAACAAAAACAAAATGCACAAGTTAAGAAGCACGGAGTCATTACCGAAGTAGTACAGTGAATTGATCTCTTTCTCTCTCTACTGCGAATGTGTGGGAGGGGAGGGAGGAGACAATGTAGAGAGAGAAAGTAACTGGCAAGCAAGACTTCGCAATCAAAAGATTAGACGACGAGCCGTTTTTTTTATATGGACTACACATCCGAACAGAGGCCGGCATCTTTTAGTTTACTCGTGATTTTACCGCCTCGTGTTTTGGCATTTAATTTTGTTCTGCAATGTCCCGGATTCTCAGGGTTATTATCAGTACTGCCATTCTCCTTTAATTGCGTTTTTGTTTTGTTTTTCGTTTTGATTTTTGAATTGAATTGACGCTCCAACTCTTTTAAACAGGTTTTGAAACGGCCCTAATCATTTACTACTGCCCTTTTTTAATAGTAATTACAAGAATACTTTAGTCAAAAGGATATTTAATACGATGGTTCAAACAAAAAAGGACAAGATAAGCGCCAAAAATTACTAAAATAACACAAAATAGAGAATTGGTCCATTTTTAATAAACGTGAAGATGAGTTTATAGATAATGTAAAAATTACGTGTAAAATATAAAAACAAAAGGAACTAAAACATAGACTGATTAATTAATCTAAAAAATCTACCTGAAAAAGTTATTTTAGAGATATTTTTTAAAAACTTCAAATTTAAATTTCTTAAAAAATTATATTTTAACTGTCAAAAAAGTCATATCTATTAAAGAAGTGCTTTTTTATTTTACAGGCAAACACCTTTTTTTAAAGGTTTTTGTAATAAAAAAAAGTACTTATTAACATCTCAAAAGCTTATCCAAATAGACACCAAATTAATTCATTAGATTTGATTTTTAAAATATTTTTACACCTCTATGATATCATTAATTATTAAATAATCTCTTTTATGTTAATTTTTATTTAAAATACTATAATATTAAAATTCTTAAATTATAATACAATAGTATTTTAAATTTATAGATAAACGAGAAATTAAAAGATTTTGTATTTTTATAACTCTTTTTTGTCACCTTAATTTTAAAGACGTACTACAAGATATAGAGAATCAACCACCTATGTATAGAAAACAAATATGTATGTTTTTCTCAGTTGCATGTGTTAGGTAATTTGTAGCAATTGACCATGATTGGACCGAACATGACTCGTCTTCTTCTTCAATAACCATTATTGGTGCAATTTATAACACATGGTATATCCACATGCACCTGCCGACTGCCGGTGTTAGTATGGACATAATTTATGATGATGTTACACTCAGAGTGAAGACCCATTTCTAGTGCCACAATCACATTAAAGAGGAGTCGATTTTATGGTCCGCAACGATTTTATGTTAATGTTAAATCGGTAAAATAAAAGATTTAACAAAGATTGTTATAAAATTAATTAAAGATTTAAAAAAATTGAATAATTTAAAATATAGTTAAAGGAGATTGTCCCTAATTAAAAGTTAATTGAAAAGGAATATTGTGAAATCAAAATTAAGTGGTTTATTTTAGTTTATAAAAACTAAAAATCGACTAATTGATTAATAAATTGATCAATTTTTAACGGCAACAGTTATTAAAATAAATCGAACAAAAAATTAATCGGATCAAAATTTTCATGATTGAACTAACTGAACTAATTCAGTTTTTTAATCATACCCTTTAGGAATTGACCAAGTATGCCCTCTACTACATTCTATTGGATTAGGATGGGTAATTTTCAATGTTTTATATTTTCAAAAATGAAAAAAAGTGATTTAATTAGTTTGCTAATAAGATTAATAATGGGTCAAATCATATTAAAATATTTTAAGACCATATCTTATAGTCGAATTTGGTAATTAATTAATAAACTGATCTAATTTTAACAACAAGAAATTATTAAACTAAATCAAACCAGAAAATTAAAAACTAAA
>JANZLH020000013.1:1084160-1096081 GCA_026770325.2 Erythroxylum fimbriatum | reverse complement strand
ACTTGAGTCTGGCTCCGTCCCTGTCCTCGAGGCTTAGATATTATAAAAATTGGAGTTTAATAGATTAGTTAGACCATACAATCACACTCATTTATTTAATTTTTTTATGAGATTGCAACTTATATAAATAATAATGAATGGTACCCAACAACCACACCCAACTAATTGCCATTAATATCTAAATTTTTGCTTAGTCCTCAAGATTAATTAGCTCTTCTGCATCGCATCAAGACATAATGACTTTCTCCCATAACATACTATTCAATTTTGATTGGTACATAAACTAAAATAGAAATTTATAAAAATGATTAATGAATATGAGGATTTGAAGTATGAATTTCTCTTTATCCTTATCAATGGCGACTAAATGATCTACAAATGCCCAAAAGAGAAAGAGGTGTAGGATCAGTGATGTCGAAAGTCCAAAAATCCGAACCTGAAATGGGTGATCTTGATTCTCCTCTCCTTTCCTCGTCGGAGACTGATAAAGAGGAAGAAGTTTGAAGAAAGACAGGTCTCATACTCTCATTCTACCATTAGTACTTGTGATATATATTAGGTCAAGTACATATATAGTTGTGGTGGTTACCTGAGTAACTGTTGATCGGAGTTTGAGCTTGGAGCACAGAAACAAATCTGACGACAAAGACATGTGGGAAACTGTGGAAGGTGATGATTATGGTAATGACAACTGGAGCGACTTAGAGACAAGAAACAGCTGCCTCCAATGTCATTGAACCTGTAAACCCATGTGCTGGCTGATGTATGAAGCTCCGATGATCAACCACGAAATGAATGTTCATGTTCTGAGTCTCTTCATATCTCATCTATTGGTGGCTTAAATTTCTTCTGATAGACTGTCTTCTAGGGTTATTTTTGCCACACTTTTTCAGTATTTTTGTCACATAGTGTTTTTGTGAAATTGGCAATGGACCTACAGACTCACGCGATAAGAAAAATTAGACCACACATAAGTTCAAGTGAAGTTTTATTCTAAAATTAATTGGCAATAGTAGAGTGGCCCACTAGGCTTATACGTTAGTATTCTCTTCCCTCTTTTTCAATACGTGACACTCACATGTGGGTATTATCAACACTCCCCCTTAAATGCAATTGGAACTGGACATCCAGTTGTCACTTGAAATAAACACAATGATAATCGGACCGAGCCGCTAGGACTACACATCCAGACGGGCAACTGAAAAATTAATAATCCGGACCAAACTTGCTTTGTTACCATGTGAAATTGGCAATAGGTCTACGGATCCAAACAAGAAGGAAAGTTAGACAACATACAAGCTAAAGTGAGGTTCTATTTTAAAACTAATTGGCAATAGGTGGAGTAGCTCATTAGGCTTATATGTTAGTCTTCTTTCCCTTCTTTTTCTAACATGGAACACTCACATGTAGTTATTATCAATAAATTTGAACCGTTAAAACTGAATTTACACTACTCTCAAACTCCAATTTAACTCTAAATTCAACCAACCTAAATTCGGTAATTTCAAAGTCAACTTGGTACCACTAATCACCATGTGCAATCCATTGCATGTTTTTGCACAGGTTCACTGCAAGCAAACTATACCACTTCTATGTAGTTGTGTTCTGTGATCTCATTCTCACTACACGTGACTTACCTCGTACTTTTCCTTTTTACCTTTTGATTTTTTATACTAAAAACTTGATGGATGTTACACTATCCCGACATGCCCCATAGTGCTTAATTTAATAAACATTAGGTTTTCCTTTAGTTGTGGAGAGTGAGTTCCATGTAAGAGATGCCGTGTAGCTTTTGGGAGAACTTTGAAAGGATTCGCGTGCGTTTCCTTAGTTTGATTATAATCCTCCTCGCTTTATAGTTTGCTGCAATTGCAGATTCCAAGTCACACTATTATCACAATTTAACAGTTTATTACGAATAATGCAAACATAGTTATGAAAGACGTAAGCATAATTAAAATTGTACAAAAATAAATTACAATAATATTAAAATTATAATACCAAAATGATGTAATAATGTCTTTAGATCATCACCAATACTAAGTTGAAGTCTTGTTGAGGCACCGGATTTGGAGAAATAATTTCTTTAGATATTATTTAAAAATATAATTTACGTTTTAAAATATAATAAAAATTAAGTACTAAATAATATCATTTTTGCAACTTAATCAAAATGAAATGATTGTTATTTTAATAATGTTAAAATATAAAATAACACAAAAATAATTAAAAAATTTTATTTAAATCTCTAATAAATTATTGAGACATAAATTGCACCTTTGCCTTTTGCTATATATAAAATCAACAGACTCTAGTGCATGAGTTAAGATCTTCTGTCTAGTTTTATAGTGTCTTATTTTATCATATGAATCTCAGCTATTTATTTATGCGGATTTCACGTTTATTTATACGGAACTCATGCAGAGCCTACATAAATAAATGGCTGAAATTTATAGGACAAAATAAGACACCATAAAATTAGACAGAATATCTGGACTCCAAGTGCATATCAATGGAACGTCTCTGTTGGGCAATCATGAGTGGCAGCTTTTTATCATGGGTTATGCTTCTCACTTGCTTTGCCCAGAATATATTTAAAGATTGTGCACTGCGCATTAACATGTCTTTGTGCGATGGTTCAAAGTTCCAACTTAGACGACTCTGCTTCTTGTGTTCTTGATGCCAACTTTGAGGATACAATACATACATTTGTGACCAGAAACTCCTTTTGAGGTTAGAATACTGATATGATATGAGTCAGAACAAGATAGCGAAAAGAAAAGAAGAGGATAAAAAAATAGAGCAAGTGGAAGAGTGGGAAGAACAGATGCTGTTCTGTTCTGCTGTTCTGTTCTTCCCCCTTTTTTTTTTCCAAATTTTTTCTGGACTGCAAGTTGGCGAGTGACGTGGGGTTGAACCCTTCACATGAAAGAGTCGTTGTTGAGTGGACATTTAGAGCCCACATTTGAGTTCTAGTGAGCAAAATCTTAGTTTATGTGACCTCAAATTCATGTATGGGTTCGAAGGATCGTGTTTTTGCTTCCTTTTTTCTTTTTTTTCCCTTATACCGAGCCAAAATTTTCTGTCCATTTTATCTTGTCTCTATCTTATTCTATACATCTCAACCATTTATTTATGTAAATTTTGCGTAGGTCCCGCATAAATAGATGGTTGAGATTTATATGACAAAATAGGGACAGGATAAAATAGACAGAGAATCTCGTCCCTCCTGCACCTTTTCCCAGTTAGGCTCAATCACTTCATATCATAATTGTATATTTTATGGAGCGAAAGATAGAGAGTTTTTGCCTAAATTAAAGAATTAAAATAATTTTAAAAATATTTGTAATTTGTAGTTTTTAAAATTTTGATTAAAAATAACGAAAAAATATATATAATATAAATATCATGTATGTACTAATGAAATCGAACTAATTTAACTTAATTTAAATTAATAATTTAAATCAAATTTAATATTTAATTAGTCTATACGCAATGGTCATACTGTAAGCATTTATTATTATTTTTTACTAATATTTAAGAGAAAATTTTATAAAAATTAAATATCATGAGAATTTCTTTAAGAAATTTAAAAATTATGAAAATTTTAAAATCTTATCCCTTTTTATATTACCATGCTTGCATTTTTTGTATTACCATAGGGACTAGCACTTAATTAATCGATGCTTATTCTCTTTTTTCTCTTAGTTACTTCTTTTCTTTTTTCCTTCAAGATAGATACTAATAAGAATTGACCATACATTAAAAGAGAATGCCATCTTTTACTCTGAAAATGGAGGTTTTTCAGTACATTAATATGCCATCTTATCTAAAATTCAAATCAATCCCTCTATCAGTTAGAAATAAAACCGTAACTTCATGATTAGTAAGATTTTTACTAAGTTGTTATTATTTGGAGCCAGATCTTTTGATCCACCTTTTGTAAACCAACTCTATGTCACTGTATCTGACCCGTCCAGAGGATCTGACGCCTTATTATTTTACGGGATTGGAAGGCTTGACTTTGGAATTTGGAATTTCTCTATACATATGCCACAATGACATAAGAAGGATCCAATATCAAAATTTTCCTAAGATGTGCGACTTCTATTTCAACCACTCGTGCTTGTTTTCATCATCTCATTACATTTACTGTTTGATTAAGAAAATCCCATAACAAGCAACTTATGTAAGTCAATCTCTTTAATTTTATATACCATATTACACATCACATTTATTTTCTATATTATTTTAGTCTTAGATCACTTTCATGGATCTAACAACTAATCCAACTAAACTACTCATACTCCACTTACTCCTCTCTCTCTTTTTTCTTATTTCTTTTTAAGATCATTCATTACCCTTAAAGCAACTATTGCTGATCATACACATGTCTTGTACTCTTAGAGTGACACGACTTGGGAACATAGAGCTCCTTGTGTTCACCATACCCACCAAGGCTCTGCATCCTCGTGGGGTTGTTCTTCAGCTGAGGCGGCGGCGAACACGTCCTGAAAGTAACTACGGCCGTCGTCACTTCCATCATCCTCCTCTGATTGGACTCCATGATCAGCTAAGACAACACATCCGGGATAATTGTCGTTCGGGAAGTACGAGTCGCCACTGTCCACCAGCTGTGGACCGTCGTCATCTACCACTGCACTGCCGGTGCTCTCCACCTTCACGTTAAGTTGAATTGCGGATGCGTCAAGTGTCTCCGCCGGAAGTGAGTCAGATATGAGTGCCATGCTTACTTCTTTGTCAATAAGCTTCTCTGTTAAAGAAGTCACCTGCAGTGTTTCATGTGTTGACATATTTAGGGAAGATAGCTATGGTAAGAAGAGTTTTCCTCAACCAAAGGTGGGAATTAGAACAGAACAGATGCTATTTTTTAGAAGACATGTTTTGTCTACTAAAGGACGAATATCATTTGCCTTGGTCCCCATTACCAACATGGAAGTCTTTATCATGTAGGCTTGGAATATGGAGTCCTGATGGGAAAATGCTTCTAAAGTTATCAGTAAACAAATCAAAGATTTTGTAATTGTCACAGTCATCATCTTTATACTTTTTTCCATTGATTGGTATGTGGTGGGTAGTGGTGAAATTTCTTTAATTCGTTTCCCTATTATGTAACTTTCTCAGAGGAAAAATGGGTTGTCCTCATCTGCTCAAACTTCATGAAAAAAAAGGACCTATTCTTTGTTGAAATGATGATCTTTATTATATTCATCCAAGTACCTCAGATTTGAGCTTCTCATTTTCCTTGACAACGGAGTCATAATTAGAGCGAAGTGAATCATAAGATACTTTGAGAAGATCATAGTCTCTTTCCAGCTGCTTTGTTTTCCATCGAGCCCTTCTGTTCTGGAACCACACGGCCACTTGCCTTGGTTGCAACCCTAGCTTCTTGGCCAACTGGGTCTTTCTCTCTGGCTCCAGCTTGTTCTCTGTCTCAAAACTTTTCTCCAACAGATGAACCTTTTCAAAGAGCACCATATATCCAGTTACTATATATATACATATATATAGTTTCAGCCATTGAAACAGGAATCTTTACTGTATATAATCCCTTTACAGATCTCTAGCTAGCACTTGAGGAAAGCAGCGAACTCATTAATCTAGATGGAAAGAGATTCAAACTTTTTAATTTGCTAGACTGTATCAGAACAAAGAGAACAAAAGTTCAATGTTTGGAATCTAATATTTCATGTCTATCTAATTCTTGAAGGAACCACTTTTGAAACTTCCGTTTACCAGAAAATAAACGACAATCTAATTCCGATAAGACCAACACAGAATCGCAAGAGATTACCTCTTATATGCTAATTATTACAAGGAATATATTGTTTTCCTCTTTTACTTATTAAGCAACACCTAGGACAGACAGACCTGTTCAGCAGTGAGGCGGCGCTTCTTCTCCGGCAGCTGCTCGTCGTAATATTCTTCGTCAAACATGTCATCTGGCGAGCTGAAAAAGGGTCTCCTCCTGGAGGTGTCTTCCATGGTTATCAATGATCTTGGACCTTCAGCACCGATGGTCCGTTATATGCAGAAAATAAAACCATTATATTATCAAGTAGAGATCATAAAACAGATTGAAATTCTCACAGAATAACAGGTAATGAAAGTTCTATGTCTTATGAGAGAATAATTTCTGTTCATTTCCAATCTGTAGACAAATTAACAACTTTTAGAAATTGAAATCCAATCCAAAATCCAAGCAAACACAAAGCATGTAACTCTATATAAAAAACAAAACTGAAAAAGTTGATAACTATAATATGACCATATATAGACAATAAACATAACAGGGTTACATGGTTTATAGTTCCACTACGCAGTCCAGATAAAGAACAAATAAAAGAAATAGACAAGATTACAAATTACCTCGGAAAAGAGGATCACCATGCCCAAGGAACAACATGTTCCCTTGACAAGAGGGGTCGAAAAAAAGACGGCCGGACTCCATGTCCACCCTTTTGTACTTTCAGAAAAGTAGTATCTATCTTGTATTGTGTCAAATCTCCGGCGACTTATTTTGCCGTCTAAGTTCCACAAGCGAGGATGCTTCGGCAAGCTAGAGACACACAGAAAGTAGTAACACAAAGTGTGCGTGTATATGTGAGTTTAGTGTACGTATTACTATATAGCCTACAGGACGAATTAGAAAAGCATGAGCTTGTGGCGAAAAAAGCTGGTACTCCACAGTAACCTAGCCGGAGTCTCCAATGGACAGATGCAAAATCCCATCGGTCCCCCAGTAGACGGTCAAGTATGGTGTTTTTTTTGGGTCGGGAGCAAAGAAAAAAGACACAAAAGAATATCCAAACTAGATCAGGAAGATCGCCATATCTCAGTAGAAAAACAACAATTTCACAAGTCAGAAGATGACAGTCTGACGAAGGTAATCGCCGGAAATTCTGAATTCCGACGAGGAAGCGGAAAGGAGATAGAGAGATGGCTATATATTGCTTCCAAGCGTCAGCTTCTAAGTGTTTTTTGCGAGTAAAGTTAGTAGCGTTAAGCTGGTAGGGTTTTATAGCGACGAATATGGAGTCTAAATGACCAAAATATTCTTGTCCATTAGAGTAACGATTTAAAAAGTGGGGACATTTTGATAATGTGAATGCATGGTGGACTTTAATCTGGATGTGGCTATCGTGCGCTGTGGAGAGATGTGAGCGTAGAGGAATATGAACCGTTGGATTGTCGATGTGAAGAGAAGATGGGGTTACTGTGAATGCCAACAGGTTTCATGCTTTTTGGTCGGCGGGTTGTCGGATCCATATTGGTCAATTTTCATTTTAATTTTCCTTTTTGTAGTGGAAAAGGAATAAAAAATATTACCTTGGAAATTCGATTTTTATTTTTTTCACAAGAACAACAAATATTTTATACAAACATAAAAATTACCAATAATTGGTTTTCTATTTTTATATATTTTCCTTTTTATTTAAAACATATAAAATTTATATTGGTTGAATTTTAATGTTTCCTTTAAAACATTAAAAATATAAAAATATTATTGCAATAGTTACTATTTAACTATAATGAGAAACAAATTAGAGAACATCATATTATAAACGCCCGGAACATTGATAATAAGAATGAGAATGGATATAGTGAAAAATTAGAATGGATATTATTTTTCTAAGGAGACCATCTTTCCCGGTAATAATGATAATATTAAATTTTACCAATAAATAAAATCCTAACCAACTATGCAAAATTGATTTTTTCAATTTCCAAAATAACATAAAACACCTTTATAAATGACAACTTTGAAATGTGTGGAAGGATCATAATTCTCGAAATTGCCCATATGCAAATTATTTAAAAACGGTACCTAAAATTAAATTAGTAAAACAAAAGGTGTAAAGTTAATTAATATTAAACTATCATAAAATCAGTTAAAATTTGAGTAAAATTAAAAATTTTGAAATAAGATCATAAAAAATATTCTTAAATGAAAGTTTAATTAAAAAAAGAGGTTGTTAAACAGTTTCTTTAAGTTTATAAAAATCAATAAGTTTGCAAAATTTAATCAATTAATTAATAAATTGATCAATTTTTAACATAAGAGTTATTAAGTAAATAAACCTAAAAATTTGAAAACTGAACCAAAAAATCGATCGATTCAAATTTGAATCGTTCAAAAATTCATAAATTTTCACAATTCTTCATCACATCAGAACTCATAATCCGTACCTTTTGCTTTTTATCGATTGCCACGTAAATGTTAAAATATGTTCTACTGTTAAGCTTGATAAGTTAGGTATGTAATTAGAGAGCCTTCGTTATATCTTGGTTTATAAGATTATTTAATGTATTGCTATTGCTTTAAAAGGGCAAACTAAGAGATTACCAACTTTATTGAGTCTGAATAAGTCCTTAATTATTCAAAATGGGTATGATCCTATACATTATAATATAGAAAGTAGTACAAATTTGCTACTTTTTTTAATATAAAAATGGATATGATCATATGCATTGGGAAGTCGTACGTTATTTAAATATTGACAATGACAAATGTAAGTGACATTGATTAATATTTCAAGAAAGTATATAAATGATAACTTATCCATCAAGACTAAATCACAAGCAATCTACACATACAACCCATATTGTTTACTCTCTATTTGTTTTAACCTTATTAGTATTAGATTCTCAAGGTTACGTGCATCCACGTTCACTTAAATAGTTTATTAGCTTGATTGAGCTATGAGATGAAAAAGAAATATTTCTATCCTTATAACTTAATTAAAACCAAGTAAATATAGTTATTTAAAATGATTAAAAAATTCAACCGGTTCGGCCAATTTAACTATAAAAATCTTGGAACTGTCATGCTTTTCGATTCGATTTATTTTAATTACTATTTTTATTAAATATTAATCAATTTATTAATTATTCAGTCAATTTTTAAATTAAAATAAATCAATTAAATTTTTTTAACTTTCTCCTTTTTAATTAAACTTCAAATTTTTCGATATGTAAAGATAATCTCTTTCAATCATATTTCAAATCTTTAATTTTATTTAATCTTTATCCGGTCAATTAAACTTTTTAAACTTTAAACTTCTTGTCTTACCAGTTAGGTTTTTAAAACATTGATTATTTATAATTAAGGCCAACAAACTATTTATCAAGAACTTTTCAAAATAACGGATTTACGAATTATTATGTGTTTCATTTTAAAAAATGGTGACTATATATGAGTTCTTTGTCATAAAAGAATATAAATATATGTATATATGTATCTATATATTAAATATTTGGTAAAATTATTTTTAATTTTAGTAAAAATAGTTGTTTAATGAAAAAAGGTGCAAGAAATTTTAGCAAACGATTTCATCATGACCAAAAAAGCAGAAAAAGGTCAGAAGCAAATAGTTTTGATGTTGGGAAATTTGGTGCACTCAAAATTTTTAAAAAAACAGTACAATAAATGAAAATAATTGATCCAAATTTTGGCACGTATAGCAATGGAAATATACAGTTGATGTGTAGTTGATTGCTCCCACAAGTCCCTTTCACTTACTTTGTCAAAATGGCATTTACTGGATACGGGATACCCACGTAGTATTGGGACCCTGTGTATCAAGGGACATGATTACCGGCTTTCAATTCAATCTATCTTATCTACATAGGTCTTATATAATTTTTACAAAGAATGGTTTAATTTTTTTTGGTTTAGTTTTAAATTTTTTAGTTTGATTTAGTTTAATAATCTTTATTATTAAAAATAATCAATTTATTAATTAATAAGTAATTTTTCATAAATTAATTAATTTTTATAAACAAAAATAAACTGAATATTTTCATTTAATAGCTTTTTTTAACAAAACTTTGTTATAAATAACTTTTTAAATAATTTTTAAATTCTTTAATTTTATTTAATCTTTAACTAATTTTATAACGGATTTAAAAAATATAACATACGCATTAGGTGAGGATATGCTATATGTTTGAAATAGCATGTGGGTTGTTTGGAATTGGAGATCAAAGTGTAAGCAAATGCTCATATTATATTAGGGTTTGATGAAAATTTAGGTTAAAGTCTTAAAGATACGTAACTATACTTAGTTTAGATCCTCTGTTTAATATTGTGGTATCTTATTGTGTCCAATAAATCTCAGTCATTTATTTATGTAAGTCCCGCAAAATAAATGACTGAGATTTTATGAGACAAAATAAAATAGAATAATATTAGATAGAAGATCTGAATTTAACTACGTTAGATGTGTTGGATAGTTGCCCACCAATGGCTTGCAAAATGGGAATATTTATAATATATGATATATCCCCATTAAAATACCCAAAAAGAAAAAAAGTAAAGGACTTGACTTGTCATCCCAAGAGGGTTCCCCAAAGGCCCTCAAAGAATATTTTTAATAGTCTTATCAATTCTTTTATATTCTTTTCTGCTAAGCATCATTTCTCACTTGATATAATGGAATCAAGGAAACAACCCATCCTTCCTTTTCTTTTCCTCCATTCAATCCCCTCCTCCCAATCAGAATTTGGCATGTTCTCTTAGAATAATCTCTTTTTTCTTATTATAAATCGTGTCAGATTTGACAAGAGTTACCGTATCATTCTTCTATAGATTCTCCACCTCTTATAGTATAATCTCAAGACCCTATTTTAGACTCAAATTTTACTAGTTTTTTTTCTCTATTAATATTACTATTATATTTTAAAAATTAAACCGAAAATTAGATAAGATGTTTAAAAATTGAATTTATGTTAGACAATTATAAAAACAAAATCGTAGAATTTAAAATAAGATTGAAGAATGAGAATAGAAGATGTTAAAATTGAATTAAAAATGTATTATTAAATGAATAACATTAATTTATTCCTATTAATAAAAATTGGTTATTTTACCAAAATGGGTCAATTAACTAATAAATAAGATCTTTTTAAAACAAAAGTTACTAAAATAATTTGAAACAAAAAATTAATCAGTTCAATATTTTTATAATTAATATGGCCAAACTGATTAATTTTTTTAATTATTGACTAATATAACCTCGTATTTATATAGAAATCCATTAAATCTAAGAAGACAATTCAATTATTGAATATAATTCCATTATTCCAATAATCATAGAGTTTTGATAAGATCATGAGAACATATATGTAAAATGGCATTCAAAAAGAAAGAAAAACAAAGTCTAAGCTACCTATCGTGTGGAATCTTTCGTTCATTGCATAAACAAATATACCTCATCACCCAAAGGAATAACTTGCTTTATGTTATTTTTATTTCCTTCAGTGCTAAGGTTATTTGTTTTTTTGGGGATGGTGGTATCTTTTGACTAGAGATTTCTACCTTTTTCACGTCTTATACCATATCTTTGCACCAAACGATGTTTGTGGGGATATCAAGAATGGCAAACTTGGCAACTTTCTGAGGTAGGAGGAAGCCAAGCAACCTGAAAAAAGAACAATACTATATGTGTTTTGTGCGTGTGTGTTTTTGGGTTTGTATGGTTGAAAAAAGGTGATTATAATAAAGTGGAAGCACAAGTTAGTGCGAGTGCTCACTTTCTTTCCTTTCTTTATGAACACTAATGCCATGAATAGAGCTTGCTATTTGTCATATATAGGAAAGTATATGTTAGCTTGCTGTTCGCTTGTCTTTTTGCACATTCTCTAGGTCAATCTCTCTCTCTCTCTCTCTATAAGAGAACTTTTAAGAATAGTGTTTAGCCGATCCTTAATGAGCTTATAATAGGTTAGCTTTTGCCGGTAGATTTTTTTAGTATATATTTTTTAAGAAGAATTTTTCTAAGAAGCTAGTTAATTGTTTGACTGTTATTTAAAAAAAAAAATTTTTGAATGAGTTTCATATAGTAGACTATTTGGCAATATAAAAATAAAAAGCACTTTTAATTTTAACTATATTTTAT
>JANZLH020000013.1:1065078-1083494 GCA_026770325.2 Erythroxylum fimbriatum | reverse complement strand
CATAAATGAAAATATATCTAACCAAATATTTTATATTGATTATAACATAAGTAAATTAATATTGAAAATAAATATTAAATAATATAAAAATTAAATAATATTATATAATTCCCAAAATAAATATCTAATTTGAGTAAATAATTAAATACATAATAAACGAGAAGATGAGTTTGTGGGTATTATGGAATTATATGTAAAATATAAGGACAAAAGTGACTAAAAAATAGGATCATTAATTGATCTGAAAAATATACCTGAAAAAGCCTTTTTTTTTAAAAGCTTCAAATTTGAACTTTTTAAAAAGTTGTATTTTAGCTGCCAAAAAAGCTATATCCATTAAAGAAATACTTTTTTGTTTTACAACTAAACATTTATTTTTCTCTAAAAAGGCTTTTGTAGTGGAGAAAAGCATTTATTAACCTCCCAAAGACTCATCTAAACAGGCATTAAATCTAAAAATTTTAAATTAAAGAAACTGAACTCATACCTTTGCAAATGATTAAAAAAGAATTACTGAGCTCAAACTGAGAACATACATAAGATAAGACGACCCAGAGATGCAAAGGAGCTTGAAGAGCCCATATATCCTTATAAGGCCCAAACTTGGTTATAGAATTGCTATTTTAATTTTTACTTCCCCCATTGAAAGCAATGGTTATGAGTTTTAATAATTTTTTTATTTAAACTCTATATTAAATATAAAATTTTTAATGATGTTTTTAAAAATTAAAACTTATTTAATCTTTAATTTAGAGGTGTAATATTAGTTGATTTTTTAAAAAACTTATTTAATTTTTAAAGCATTGATTGAATTCCTAAATTGCAAGCCGAAAGGATACACACCAATGGGCCCTCATAATCCTAAAAATTTGGTTTTGGTTATCTTATCCAAAGCGAGAGGATGGCCTAAGAGCATTCATGTTCCGCCATCACCTACCCCTCTTCTCTATACACTTCTCCTTTCTGTCTTATCTTCTCCACTTTCCACTACTTACTCACCTTTCTTTATATGTCTTTTGTGATTTGTAGAGAAATGTCTTTGAGTGGGCTCACTATGGCAGCTCTAATCCCATGCCACTGCTATTCATCTTTAGTCAACTCCGGACTCGTGGGTAAACCCATATTGCCCAGAAGCCACATTGGTTTCCCAGCCACAAACAGAGGTCATCTGGGTGGTTTTTGGCCTAGGCAGTCTCAGCTCAGATGTTCACTTAAGCTTCCCAGTGACTCTGGGACTCGTTGTGAGCAGGTAATGAGTAGTGTTTGTTGTATGTTATCTTTTTTTGTTGGGTTGGGAATAGATCAGATTTTAAAACATCAATTGGTTGCATTTTACTTCGTTGAAGGTGAAAGTTGTTTTCTTGCTGACTCTGGGTGATTATATAGGGAGCTAACTGTTGATGGGTCTCAATTACCAGCTTGAATGAGCTTATTGTTGACTTTTTTTTTGGCTCACTCTTTGGCAGAAAAAGAAGGCTTTTTCGTTGAAGGAGTGTGTGATTTCTATTGCTTTATCTGTTGGGTTGGTAACAGGAGTGCCTTCATTGGAGGGGCTACCTAATGCTTTTGCCGCTGGCCCTGCGTTGCCTGATATCTCAGTGTTAATATCTGGGCCACCAATTAAGGACCCTAGAGCATTGTTAAGATATGCTTTGCCTATTGACAATAAAGCTATAAGGGAAGTACAAAAGCCGCTTGAAGATATCACAGATAGTCTCAAGATCTCCGGACTCAAGGCACTTGATTCAGTGGAGAGGGTAAGGACCTTCCACTCTTCATATCGCTTGGTGTTTCAATTTTATTCTCGCAATTTTATAGCACCCTCTGTAGGCATTTCACTTCCCTGTGCGTAACAATTTGATTGGTTCATGTTCATTGACAATTCTTATTGTAAAATGTAGAATGTGAGGCAGGCGTCTAGAGCTTTTAAGCAGGGTAAGAGTTTGATTATCTCAGGCTTAGCTGAATCCAAGAAAGATGATGGAGTGGAACTGCTTGATAAACTGGAAGCTGGAATGGATGAACTTCAGCAGATTGTGGAGGATAGGAACAGGGATGCAGTAGCACCTAAACAAAAGGAGCTTCTTAATTACGTTGGAAGGTAAGTATCATAGACGCATTTTTTTCTGGTTGAACTGTACTCATGGACATTTAGACAAATGTCTTGGCTTCTCATATGGGAACTGAGGATTGCAGGATCTGTCTTCAACAAAATTTCGACTAATTTTCGTGAAATGTTTACCCTTTTAAGTTTTTTAAGTCCACCGTGCTAATATAGCTTATCCCCTCGATTGCTTTTGGTGATGTATAAAATATGAACTTTGCACCCTTTGTGCTGTCCCCGTTTCTGTCTAGGGCACAATCCTGAATTTGGTTCTGAACTCCGTCATGGGATTTATAGGTTTATAGCTTTAGTAACTCTGCAGTCACTTGAGGAGGCTGGCAAGAAGTTAGTGATCGTGAAAGTGAAACAGCTACAACGTTCTCATTATAGCTATCCTTTGTATTCCCATGTAGGGTATGGTTCAATGAGTCAGTATGTCATCTCATGGTTCTTTTGTGACTTTCATGTCACCCACATGTCAAATACAGATTGAGGAGTTAAAAAAAGTTAATCCTAATAGATAAACAATTCTCATACATACCCTTGTCATGACTGCAGCTGAGATCTTCCTGGGGCATTGGGTTTCTGCAGTGTTGAAGAGGATATGGTTGCTGAGTTCCCATATGAAGTGCCTGAAGAATACAAAAATATGCCTCTATTGAAGGGAAGAGCTGCGGTTGATATGAAGGTCAAGGTTAAAGACAATCCCAATGTAGATGAGTTTGTATTCCGCATTGTTCTAGATGGTTATAATGCTCCTGTAACGGCTGGGAATTTTTTGGATTTGGTAGAAAGGCACTTTTATGATGGCATGGAAATACAAAGAGGTAAACTAGTAGCAAGTTGTACTGTTCTTTTTTAAAGTTATTTTCCTATTCTATACACTTGCTGTCCTACCACTCACAATTACTGATGTACAATGAGTAGTTAAAAAAATATCAACCAATAGCTAAAACTGATAGAAACTAGGTAATATAGGCTGTTGAGTGTTGTTAGGCTGCTGTAATTTCCAATAAAGTCTGGATTTCAGCTTGGAAAGCTGGAATTTCATATTTGGTATAGTTGAGTTTTTAGGGTAGAACAAAGTATCACACTTTCTAATTGAAAACTCAAGTTTTTAGGAAAAAATCAGGTTGTTATTATTGAAGGGTTGGGTACAGCTAGAATAACATAACTTGCTACTATTTCTTATTTAATAAGGTATCCTAGCATAAACTAAATCTCAGCCTTCAATGTCTTTGGTGTCACCTCAACTTCATCCCATTAAATTGAAACTTGTGATTGACTAAATTCTCCGAGACTTGTCTGAAGTTGGAAATTGATCTCCTTTCTATTTGACAAGAAACTTAAGCTCTTTTGCTAATTGGTCTCCTTTCTGTTTGGCAAGAAACCTACGTTCTTTTGCTTCAATTCTCCTTAGACTCATCTGAAGTTATCTCCTCTCTTCTCCCGTTTCAAATAATGGAAAGATCGCATCCAATACACCTGGTGTCGCGATCACAACCAAACACCCTTTCCCAATCCTATACCTCTGCTCCTCAATCAACAGTCCACCGACACAACTTTAATTGCCTAATAATGTGCACCCTTAACAGTTTTATCCTCGGCATAAGGCCCTTCGGCCTCATTCTCCTCAATTTTTTATCATGTTTGTTTTTGTGTTTTTTGTTCTTTTTTGTGTTTCTGCAGCCTTTTGAAGTTTCTCTAAGATAGAATCTTCATATGCTTTATAACCAGCTCCAACAAGGTTATTCACATGATCATACTGATTGTTGGACACCATGAAACACCCCTGCAGTAGCTGGTTGAAGTTAGCGATATTTCCGAAACACTTACTTTTTGCAGCAACTCCTGCATTTTAGTTGCCATTGCAGCAAGGGCTGAACCTCTTTTCTTGGAACTCTTGATAACAACATCTTTCACCTTACCAAATCTTGAAAACAACTCCCTCAACCTTTCTGCTGTATAATCCTCACTAATCTTTTGCCGAGAACTCTTAGCATCTTCTCCTTATCAGTCCTAAACAACTAGGATAATCTGCAAATAAATAACATATCTACAACTTACTACTATCCTATCTAATAGGGGAATCCTAACATAAACTAAATATCGGCCCTTGTTGTCTTTGTTGTCACCTCAACTCCACTCTTCTTCCCATCAAATTGAAGCTTGTGGTTGACTGATTTGCCCTCTTCTGTTTCTTTTATACCCTCTAAGCTCTTTTGCTTCAAACACCCTCATTTTTCCATTGATAGTTGTCACAGTGCAATGCTACATTGCAGGCACACACATTGCTATCTTCTTCTGTTTATATGTCTCGTTCCCAAATTAGCACTCCTGTATATGGATGAATTCATCTGTTAATTTTTGTTACTGGACATGACTTTGGTGTAAATGGATTTATTGCAGCGGATGGATTTGTTGTTCAAACTGGAGATCCCGAAGGTCCAGCAGAAGGCTTTATTGATCCTAGTACAGAGAAAGTTAGGACAGTGCCGCTGGAAATCATGGTCAACGGGGAGAAGGCACCTTTTTATGGTGCAACTTTGGAAGTAAGCTCTCTCTCTTTCTCTCTCTACTTTTCTAGAGAAGTTTCAATTTCTGTTATATCATTTTTTTTGCTTTAGGTATTTTCATATTGCTGCTAATTTTTGTGTTGTTGCTGAACTTTTCCAATATGATATTTAATTTGTATCTCGACAGGAACTTGGTTTGTACAAGGCTCAAACAAAGCTTCCATTCAATGCATTTGGAACAATGGCCATGGCAAGAGATGTAAGACTTTAAGTTTAAAAGTTCCCCGTCTCTGAAATTGTTCGTTTTTAACTTTTTGTTTCATTTTTGGCAGGAGTTTGAGAACAACTCAGCTTCAAGCCAGGTCTTTTGGCTACTGAAAGAAAGTGAACTCACCCCTAGCAATGCAAATATTTTGGATGGTAGATATGCTGTATTTGGTTATATTACAGAAAATGAGGATTTGTTGGCTGATCTCAAGGTTGGTGATGTCATAGAATCTATGCAAGTTGTTTCTGGCTTGGAAAATTTAGTTAATCCAAGCTATAAGATTGCTGGCTAGACTCAACATACTTCACATGGCGGCGGATGTTAATCCATTGAATTTGAAGGCATATGACGTTATGCGGCTTTTCAACTGTATGATTTGTTCCATGATTCTGTAGACTGGATTTGGATAGCTTTTACAATTCATGTTGAGAATGAATTATTTCTGATATTGCAGTCTTTTGCAATATTTCATTGTCGGCTTCTCAAGAATTATCAATTTTTTGATGAAATGTATCACTTGTTGAATAGAAACTCTTATCTTAGTATCAGATAAGCATAAAAGGCCGGGGATTCTGTACTCTGGGTGTAAATAATGACATCAGGTTCATTACACAGAGTATAACTCCACCAAGCCCTCTCGTAAAAAATTCTGTGAATGGCTATCTAATCAGGATGAGCAGTTCTTACAAAACCATACGTAAAGCATGAAAAAGAGTTACTGCAGATCACCACTTGAACAACAACCACTTGAACAACAACCTTTGCAGCTTACTGTACCTGCATATGATTACTACTTGAAGTTTAGAACTCACAACTAAAATATCTTGAGCTTCATGTCATTGTTCCTTATGGCCCCCTGTACTTTCGGAAACAGAAACAACCCTGAGGCTGGTCGTGAGGGATCATGCCTCCACCCTTGGATGTGTCGATTGCCTCTATCATCGATACAACCTCATCCATCTCTGGCCGCCTGTCAGGGTTGGCATCCCAGCATCGCTTCATTACATTTGCAAGAGAACTTGGGCAACAGCGAGGTATCTCTGGCCTGAGATTCTGTCATTTGAAATGATTGATCATTATGAATGTAATGAGTACTGCATTAAATGTTTGAGTGGAGCAGATCAGATTGAGATGAAGGTAAATTCGAGATGGAAAGCTTAGGTTCTAAAGGTCATGAGCATAAGTTTCATAACCATACTTCATTTTTAGATTGGAACAGGAAATGGAATTGTTTTGCAGTAACAGGAAACAATCTAACTTGCATATTCATCTACCTGTCGAACGACAGCTGAAGTTACTTCTGAAAAGCTGAGATCAGGATATGGCATGTCACAGCAATATATTTCCCACAAGCAGATGCCAAAACTGTACACATCACACTTTCTGTTATATGGATTGCCATTGAGAACCTGTCCCATCACCGATTACTGAGTATGAATTGGTGAATTGGAAGCTGTATTTAGAGCTGAAAAGAAGTTACAATAACAATATGAAAATAGGTTAAGTACCTCTGGTGCCATGTATCCAAGTGTTCCAGTCTCTCCAGTCATGTCATTAGGATTCGATGCCTCAAGACGAGCGACCCCAAAGTCAGCTATTTTCACTGTTCGTGTCTTGTCCAGAAGCATATTTTCTGTTTTAACATCTCTGTGGACAATCTTCTTGGAATGAAGATAGCTCAATCTGCAAGAATCCAAATGGCAGCATCATGTATAACCCAAATTCCATTCTATAATCTTGTGAGGATTTGTAAGTGTGGAAGAACTTTTACCCTCGTGCAAGATCTAGTGCCAGTTGAATAACCACTTTGAAGGTCAGTTTCTTTCTCCTGTTCTTTATCAGGTAAGATTTTAGAGCACCACCGGGACAATATTCGACAACAACACAGCAAACGTTATTTGGCATTCCAAAATGACCATTCTCGGTCTGTATATTTAATTCTGATGACCCCATTGTTGCTCCAATGAACTGCAAAAAAAAAATTAAAAGACTTTGACTGCAAAGGAGAGAATTTGAAGAACAGCTAAACCAGCGTTTTAAAGGGTAAGCTTTTCAAGGAGAAAAGAACTTCATCAACCAACCCCATGATACTGTGATCCATATGCATCTTACGAAGGTCAAATTTCTTGGTGTATTTAAGAAAGTTTCAGTCTTTCTCAAATTCTTTTGAAGGAAAATTTGAGATGAACCGCAGTTTTCATGAAGAAGACAGAAGGAAAAGAAGAATGTAACCTCTTTCTGGGTCTACCTTAGTTACGTTTGGATGATCAAGCTTGTGCCATACAGCAACTTCCTGCGTAAAAGCTGCTCTAAGTGAAGCTATTTCTGCCTCAGACCTGTGTCCCTCCTCACCCCAATCAAGAAGTTTAACTGAGCAAAATGAAAGGTCATTTTCTTAGTATGCACCAAAATTTGGAAACAAGAACATAGCATAAGACCATAAGAGCCTTGGAATTTGGATACTGTAATTAGTCAAACACATAGCTTTCACTGTTGATGAAAAAGAAAAAAAGAGAAAGATATGAACACATGAGAAGATCACACAAAGAGGAAAAGCCATCAGTTCAGATGCTGAAGTGACCTGTCAACCTATCCATTCTCGTGAAAAGTCACGGATTTTGCAAGTGTAGATCTACATGAATTAGACATTTATCTATAGGAACAAAATGTTTGTTTCACACTGTTTTGTTGCAGAGAAATTCGTGTGAACCACAAAATTCACAGTTTGTTTTCCATGCAAGACATTCTGAGCCAACTGAACAATCTGCTTTCTAGGAAAACGCTTCCTAAAGTTTGAAAGCGAGTAAAAAGATATAAATTTCCATTTCGTAATTGAATTTTCTGAGCTGCCAAACAGAAACTCTGCTTATAAGAAAGTGAAAACAGGAATGAAAATTACAGAGAGATGGTGCAGAACAGAATCCAGAAGACTAAAAGTTCTAACCAATCATTAGTAGGAATAACTAGGAAACTGCAAGCATGAAGAACTTAAAAGTTTCAATCTTTAAGAACAAACATGATAAAGTTTCACTTCCATACATTAATCCTAAATGGGTTCTATGCATTAATCAAAACGCATTGTTGTTAAAAAAAATACTAGCACTGCAAAACTGGAAAGAAAGCAAGTTCATGAATAGAAACAAGACATTTCATGAGTTGGGTACTTAATCAGCCTCCACTAATAGGTAGCTTCAAAATGAATTATCAGGAAGAGAAGTAAAGATGAGAACTTGGTATATACCAGCAACATCTTGGCCATCATAAATGCCACGATGAACAGTAGCAAAAGTGCCTCGAGCTATAACACTTTTAATGATGAGCTTGGAGGGATCAATCTCCCAGTCTTGCTTTGTTGTGGAGATCATGATATTGCTGGCGAGCCTTTGCAGTCCTTCTCCACCTCCGTCACCTTCTTCTCCATCTTTCTTGCTCTTGTTCTTCTCCATTGTCCATGCTCTGCTCAGATGCCTGTGTAGCTGTTCATCCAAGCTTTTCAGATCTATCTGATCTGCTCTCACATACCCTCCTCCAGTTTCACTCTTCTCTTTCATCTCTTCCTCTGTCTCTCTTTCTCTAGGTATCCTTGGTGTGTGCTATTGAAGTACAAGTCGCTAGGACAAAGACCCTGTGGACCTCAGTGTGGTGGGTTCTGGTTTTCTGGAGACTTGACAAGTGTGATTGATGACTATAGTTTCATTCACGTTATATCTATCTATCTATCTGTCTATGCATATAACATCGCTGCTCTCTTGTAATATTGATGATGATGATGATCTTTTCTCATTTATGGCTTTCTGTTAAAGGTGGTATCTAGCGAACATTGCTGATAAGAGATGATGCCACTTCTAGTATATCCTACTCAACTGGCCTCCTCTCTCTTTCTCTCTCTGTATATGTCTCTGTCTCATCAGCTTTGTTGAATCAGTATCAGCCATGTGGGCACAAGGATTTTGCCTGAACAAGACGTGTGTTGCTCTGACCCACCTCTTTCCTTTCTCTTCTTTCTTTAATTTATGAAACACCAACAACCTTTATCTCTGCCTCGCTTTTCTCATCACTGTCAAAATCTATCCTTTTTAATGGCTAACTGTTTCGAGTCTCAACTTGCTCTGCTTTCCCTTGATTATGGTTGGTACTTGAAAACAGTTACACATGGAACTGATTCTTTTTATTTAATATGGTCATCTTCTTGTTTCTGTCAGCAAAACAGAGTAGGCAAATTACATTTATATATGATTTGCACAAATCCCATTCATCCTTTTTTGTATCAAAAGATGTTCTTTCTCGTTTAGTATATATAAATCTTTTCTTGTTTGCTATTGGTCCCGTCATAGAAGGTGGAGTTCCTGAAGAATCGTCAATGGCAATTAGTTTATCAGTCTCTGATATTGTTTAATCTTTGTTCTGTTCAATCTATCGTTTGGATTTGGTTGAGTCATATCTTAGTAATGGATTGACTATTAGATGCCAAATTAAATAGTTAAAGAAATGTAATATAAATTCAATGAAGGTTGCATCAATATAAGATTATTATAAAATTAGTTAAAAATAAAAAAAAATAAAAAAATAATTGAAGAAAACTATTTTTATCTATTAAAAATTTTAATTTTTAATTTAAAAGAACTCTGTTTATTTTGATTTATAAAAACTAACTAATTTTCAAAAATTGACCGATTAATTAATAAATTGATAATTTTTAATAAGAAAGATTATTAAATTAAATCACACCGAAAAGTTAAAAACTGAACAAAAAATTAATCGGTTTAAAGTTTTCTTTAAAAAATTAAATCACATGTAACTAAACAACACATAAATTATTATTAATAAATTGATTGATTAATAATTTAAACTATTGTATTAAGCAAATAATTCTATTTTAAGTTGAATTGAATATTTAATATATATTTTTTACTTAGGTTTATTTCATTGTGGTAAATTTGAAAATTATTGGTTTCTTCATTTTATTAATTAAAAGTTTAGATTCTATACGTAATTGTGCAAATAGATTTTAGCTTCTAGCTCTTAAAAAAAGAATTATCAGTAAAGTTTTAATAAAAAATTTAGGACGAGAATTAAAAAGAAAAATAATTTTTACTTATATAAATAACTTATGCTTGAATTAATATAACATTAATATTAATTACTTTATAAATATAAATTCAAGGGCACTTCATACACTAGTGACCTTGTATACTATAACAAAATCAATAAAATGAAGCATAATTGGGTATAAAATGATTTTGGTGATGAGTGCTTCATAAATATAAAAATACATAATAGAGATCTATGTAATTTAAAGCTTGTTGAATAATTCTATAATTATACAATTTAAATCAAGACACTAGTTAAGTGAATAATTTAAATTTAAATTTAAATTTTGATTTAATTGATTGATTACAAAAAAATTAATTAAAAATTAAAACATTAAAAAATTTATGCCATTCAAATTAATTTTTTTAAATGTCTCCTCAACCAATTAAATTATCCTTAAAAAGTTTGGAAGTTAAATTTCTTAATATAAAAATCAATCATTCAAAAACTCAACCTTAAAAATCTTGAATTATCTAACTTTTTGGTTTGACTTATTTTAATAACTCTTGTTGTTGAAAAAATTTGATTAATTTATTAATTAATTGGTCAATTTTTATAAATTAATGTTCTTATAAACTAAAATAACTCAATTAATTTTCATTTAATAATATTTTTCAATAAAAATTTAAATTTTTTTATGGATAATCAGATTTTAATTTTATTTAATTTTTAACCAATTTTAAGATGATCTAATACTGATTGAACTTTTTAAACCTTAAACCTCTTATTTTACTGGTTTAACTTTCAGTATAATTTTTAAAACATTAATAAAAACATAATTTTATAGTACAAATTCTTTTTAAAACATTAATAAAAACATAATTTTATAGTACAAATTCTTGCAAATTTTGTATTATAGGGACAAAATTCCATAATTCTTGCACAATTTCTCCAAACCCCAATACAAGGAAGATGGTTGAAAGGAGAACTTCTGTTGTCTTTCACATGATGAAGCACCACTTTTGTTGCAACCCCATGAGCATACCCGTGAAGCTCTTACTTTTTGACTTGAGCAATCATCAAAAGAAGAGGTTATATGTATACACTCGAGGTTCACGAGGCCATAGTTTCAACAATGAACAAGTAGTCAAAGATATCAGACTTCAGCCTTTACTTTCCTGTTAAGTTTGGATAAGTCATGGTCCCTTGTCCCCTCACATGAGTCAACACGACTCACATTACCAGACCACACTGCACCGAGATCACAAAAATATGGTCGAATGCCAGATACCAAAGCTCAGTGATCTGACGATAAAAAACATTTGTTACAAAGGAGCAAGTAACAAACAGTTCATGACGTATCAGAAGCATAACATAGTTGTCTGCTCAATATCAGATTCTGAACAGGAAATGATTATGAGTTTTCCAAGTCTTATCCATGAAAAGCCAAACTTTTGATATGAACCGTGTGTTGTTATCAACTTGTAGATGTGCCTTAAAAGAGTTTTCAGAAATATCTCATGCCAACATGTACAAGAACCATCATCATCATCACCGTCGTTATCGTTGTCATCATCAATAGTAGCAATGGCAATGACACACACCAAGCTTTGATAAACATGGAACCCATGTTCTAAGTAAAGCCTTTTTCTTCCTCAAATTGGACTACCTAAAAGAAACATCACTTTTGTTCTCCCTTTCCAAAACTTGCTAGTTGGCAGGCATATGCTATAAGCAATTGTCACTTGGACTTCATAATCTGATGTCAAACTCAAATCCAGGATATCCCACGGTAAGATATATGGCCGAGAACAATAAATCTTCAAGTTCTTTTTTCTCTTCTTTTTGGTAGGTAGGTTGCAAATGGAAAACATCTCAATGCTGCAAATGCTATGTTAGTTATGGTGGTTTTAAATTACGAAACATTAAATAGTTTCAATGCTGAAAGCTGGAGTTAGATTATAGTAATGTGTATTTCCACGTTGAAGCAAATAGTTTTGGACGTCCTGAAAATGAAGAGAAATGATAATGACACCAATTCAATATATATAGCCAAGCATTTACAAAAGAAGAGAGTAGGTAAGAGGTGCAGTATGGGGTATATGCTCGTCGCTTTACTACACAATTCAACAAGAATCCTATACCTTTGCTTAAACAAACTGGGAGCAAGTCCTTGGTTGGTGTTTCTAAGTTGAGGGAAAGCCAGGAAATAGAAGAAAAATATATATAAATGATGCTTCTCTGTGGCATGGAAATTGAATTGTACTGCGTTGTGTGCCAATTACATCCTTAACTTTTCTTTTCAATATTAACAAGAGAAGGCACAGTCTAAACAAGGGGAACCTCATACTCGTCGTTTCTTCTTCTCAGGTGTTTCATGTACTTGGGTCTTTATCCCATAAGTCTTCAACTGAAAGTTCTCAAAAGCCTCTGAGACAGCTGCTACCTGTTGAATGGGAGAGACGGATGTCACTGGTAGGACAGTAAAGTTGGGATATATAGCCAACCAAAACATAGGAACGTTAGAAGCAGTATACCAGCTCAGGTTTTTTAGCATAGACCCTCACGATCATATCTTGATAACAGGCAGGAAGCAAGTGACTAATAAGATCATCCCGAATGGGAAATTTCTCATTGCTCTGATAATCCTGTTTCAAGACAACAGCAAAGCAATGAACTCTGATCTTAAAGATTTTGAGGAGAATATGCACATGTATAATAATTTTTCTGGCATTTTCGGTTAAAGGAAATATTTTAGGAAACAAAGAACATAAAGTTAACATAGGAACAAGAAGGAACTAAAAAAAAAAAAAAGTTGAAGTACACAACAGAAATAATGGGCAATCTGAGTACCTTGAAAAAGTTGATGCTGTAGAATCGTACAAGAACCCAGGTTAGTATATGAGCAAAGAAGAAGTATTAGAAAAATGTAAAAGTCAATTGAATGATACAAATATGAAAGATGCTACAGAACATGCACTCACACAATGTACCTTTCTAGTGGATTTCGCTTTCCACGAGTTAGATCAATCCTAACATTGCTTACTGCAATATCCTCTTCCTTCAATAGGACTCCACCATTTTTCTGGGAATTGAAAAATGCTTAATGCAGGGTTTTAGGTGCTTGGCAAAGAATATATCCGACTGGGATACACATGGTCCCAGAGAGACACACACGTATGCACACATAAGTTAAAATCTGCTTAAAAACCTGGGAGCAAACAATATCCTGTGCTGTGACATCTTTGAAGTTGTCTAGTTTGTCCTTTGGAACTGCATACTCATTGCAAAACTGCCACACAATGAAGTCTACTAAATTTCTTACGTTAACAGTACTTCAATATGGATTGCCCAAATTAACATCATATTACTACAGCATAGAAAATCAAAGCTGCTACCCTTCAATTCATGAACAATTGAAAAGTATGCTCGTGTAAAGGTTCACTACCTGGTACAAATTTCTCCTTCGTATGCGTAAGATCAAATCTCTAGATTCCCTAAGTTCCTGATCTGGGGCTGTCTCGATAGTTTTGATTATTGTGTCATCCAACTGCAATCCCCCGTAATGAAAAATAAATAAATCTAAAACAAGAGAAACAACTTTTATTTACACAAAATTTGCAACAAAATAAATGTTCCTGACATACGAAAACAATAGATAAGAAATATGGAATTTCAATGTCTACCAACACGGTGACATAGTTCATATATAAATTTTTTAGAGATAAATGTTATTTATAGACTTTTTAAAGGATTTATTCATTCAATAAGCATATGATATCAGCTCCTAATTCTCTTTTGGAAGTTCAGCTTTCTCAAAAATAGAATCATTTTATACGCTACCCTGCTACAACAATTATCTTCCAGTATTCTGAAGGATCTTGAATGTGAGCTGAAATTTGCAAATAATCGTCGGCCTTCAACAAGGCATCTACTACCATAAGTTCTATAGCCTGCAAAAGTTTTTTCCTTAAATGAGATGCATTGAAAAGAATAAATAGACAAACAACAATAGGATGAAAACAGGAATGGTAAAAATGATAAGAAGACAAGAAACAAAATGAACTACTGGGAGTAAGGATGTCTGGGAAGATAAGTGTGAGAGTTTTAAGTGGCAGAATAAAGACGGAGCCTTTTCTAAAGGAAATCTGGTTTATACCTTTACTTTTGGATGTGTATAAACTGTACGATAAAGATCAGCACGGGTGGAGAATAACTTGAAGACAGGAAGATCTAGCAAAATTTGAAGTGCTAAGCAAATGGTAATGAAAATATCTAAGGCCCTTTTTGGTTACTAGAATATGAGGCAACACATGGGAATCAACTGTTCACTCTCATTGCAGATTTAAGTGAGAACAGTGTAAAATTTTGAGACAAGACATCAATTACCTGCCTCCAAATATCACAATGGAGTCCAGAACCATTCCCAACATCTCTTAATTCTAGTAACCAAAGGGAGCCTAACTCTATAGGTAAATAGAATAGAATATACTAACAATCCTTAGCTCGGTAGCATATCTCATCACCCATTACCCGCATTGTTTCCATCAACCTACATGTAGAAAAGGATGTAAAACTGAAAACCATTTGACTTGATATTTATCCAACATTTGTTGGTATCAAACCGTTACAGAGGCCATGGTGTTATAGGTTGTGATATTGGAAATTAATTAAAACCTCTCAAACTCAAAACTGCATCCCAGACCACAAGCCCGGCAGTCACGAGCAATGAAACCAAACCTGGATAGCAATAATGTTCCAGTCATGATTACATAATAATTATCAGTGACATAGTCTAAGGAAATGAAACATAAATAAGAATTGAACAAATAAATCTTAAACCCCACTTGTCCACATCAATTCCATTGCGACCATTGGCAACTATGTCATATAAGAACTGCTTCTCCCTTGTGTCCTAAACATAAAAGCATAATAAACATAGTCAGGAACAATAAATGATATAAAATGGATTTACAAAACCAAATCAAAGCATCCATACTTTGGAATTTGTGGAATATTAAACCAAATCATAACTGGATGAGTCATCTAAGGAGGCACATGCTTACTTTTGTTTGTGAAAATTCTGAACTAGCAACTATCATCTCCTGCAAATAATCAAATAGGAAAAAAATTAATAATGCAAAGGTTAAAACAAAGTTTATGCTGTAAAATTATACATACAATTTATATTGACTGACCTTGACTCTTCTCATCATTTCAGGGTCTACATCAATATGGTGCTCATCAACAATATAGTCAACCAGTTTTGTTGACATGTGCTCATGAGACCTGGGGAAGTACGTCATGACATAAGAAGAAAATACTGCAAAAGGGGAAAGGTAAAGTCGAGGTGCAACCATATAGAAGCTTTGAACTATTCATAGAATACAATATTTTAGAAACAAGAACTTTCCAGACTAAGGTGAGAAGGAAGTTAAAAAAGGATTAAGATTCCATGGTACCAACAGAAATTTCAACAATGATCTCACATTAGCTAAACTGTTTGCATACAACAAAGTCGCAAACATATTTCCACCCAATCTATGGACAACTTGTTGAATAAGAAACAGGAGAAGCAATAAGAAATTCAAAACTCTGGGCAACAGTTTATTAGATCCGATAGTGCAGTAGAAAGAAATATGGTGATTAGAATATGCGAGAAAGATGCCGTTAATGCATTCTAAGTACCATTTTGTGCCATTTAAAACCTGAGGGAGAAACGCTCATTCAAACAAGTGGCTAAAAGGACCATGACCAACATCATGCAGAAGACCTGCAAATTCATTCAATTAAATATTAATAACAGATAACCTGAACAACGCTGTTAGCAATAAAAGAATGAGACGTCTTACCTGCAAGTTTCACAGTCTGAATATCAAAATGATCAATCCCAAGCTCCAAACCCTGTAGTCACATGAGCAATATCAATACACAGCATTAGAAGAACCTCAAGCCCACACTCCTTCCCCCAATTCAGAGGACAATGGAATTACCTGGTACTTTTTTAGATTCTGGACAGCTTCACCAGCAAGCCAATACACTCCAAGAGAATGTTCGAACCTGGAATGAACAGCTCCCGGATAAACCATGTGTGTCAAACCTAAAGCATAGAAACTTGGAAGATATCAGTTGTGGATCTAACCTTCAATTAATTACTTTCATTCCACACATAAATTTGTTTTCTTTACAGCTCATAGATATGAAATTGAACTAAACCAGGCGTCAAAATTTTCAAATTCCCAATCAAAGCATCACTCAGTCATCCAATACTAAGAAGCATTCTTTTTAGTATCAACAAGTTGGACCACTACCCTCATAATGCAGTTCTTACAATTACATCAGTAACAACTATTCAACTCCTAAAATTCCAACCTAAATTCTTAGAGAAATTCTGTTTTTTTTTTTTTCCGTTTGATTTCGTATGCAATTCTTACAATAACACTAGAAAAGAAACAATATGAAGCTCACCTAATTGTTTAAGCTCGCGAAGCCTGCAATATAGGAATAAAAAAACATTAAAAAATATGTAAGCTAAAGTTTAAAAAATACTAAAAGCAACCATCTCAGCATGAAATTAAATCAATAAAAAAAAATCACCTTTGAAACTGCTCGGTGTCAATGAATTTCAAGCATAGCTTCAGCCAAAACAAAAGAAAACGCAAATCAACAAGAGCGAGAGAGGGAAAAAAAAAAGAATGACTCGGGTAGAGAAATTGAGGTACGGGATCAAGGTAGATGTTGCCATGGACGTTGTCGTGGACGTTCTTAAACAATCTAATGTTGTGGGAGGTGGAAAACTCGCGATTTTGGGACAGAGACAACCCTTCATTGTTGTAAGCTCCCATTTTCCTACTCCCGAGTTCCACAGTCGCTCTTTGCTCAACAGAACGAAAAAGCTTTACCTTTTTATGCCTCCAAGTCCAAGCCAATGATTTGTACAACAAAAGCTAAAGTTTTGGGCTTTGAATTGTGTAAGTAGTCCAACAATATGGGATTGGAGAGTAAATCCAAAAGCTAAGATATCAAATCATTGACAATAACACGGGATTATCATTCAAGCGGATTTTGTGTTATATGATTAGATTTCGTTGTGGGCTGTGCTTAGTTGTCTCATTTGTGGGAATGCGGTGGAGAAGGCGTGTAAGAATTAAACATTCCTTTCATTTTCTTTTCAATAAAAAATTATAAAATTGCAGGTTAAAACTTTAAAAGATAAAAAGAAGTCAATTTATGTCTCATAATTTAAAAATATTTATAAATTATAAATTATAAAAATACTTGTAATATACATATTTTTAATTTCAGTTAATTATTTTAAAAATTATATTTAAAATTATTAATTAGCCTGAATTTAATAACAATTTCTATTATAATAATTAATATTTTAATTATAAAATAGAGTAAAAGATATATATCTCCCATAAAGTCTAAGAAATAAAAAATCCTAAACTTCTAAATTCTCTAATTTTCATAAATTTTAAATTTTCAAAAAATATATTGTCTAACATTTCTATTAAAAATAACAATAAAAAACATACAATATAAGTTTCATATATTGACTAATTAAATGTCAGCGAGAACTTAACTTAACATTTATATTTGACCCAAATTAATTAAATTTGATTAATTAAAGATAATTATAATAAATTATTAATTTAAGTTGAATTTAATTAGTTCAATTCAGATAAGTAGTACTTAGTTAGTGAGTATGGTTCGTTTTTTAATCGAAATCTAAAAGAATGAGATTTTATGAAAATAAAAAAATAAATTTTTAAAAGAAATTCAAAAATTAAGGATTTTTAAATATTTTAAGCTATAAGAAACTTTATGTCTTTTATCATATAAAATATTTTTTAAAAAATAAACATATTTAAAACTAATAAATTATAACAAATTTTTTCATTTGTTGATTAAAGAAAACAAAAATGTTGTCATTTTCTTAGAATTTTTAGAATTTGAGCCAGCCCAAACTCGAGAGTGGTCCAAAGTCAGGTCAAACTGAATAATACTTGTTGATTTCTGGTTGAGCCAGGCGGGATCAATTCCGGGCTTTACTGCCATGCCTGTAAAGAGATACAAAAGAATTGGACTCTTAATGCCATCGGCAAATGTGAGCAACTGGGGCCTCTAAGGTTGTCAACTGTAATTTCAATCCTGAGGCCCAAAGAGTTCGGAAGTCGGAACCAGAAGCCGCCATGCCTTACAGCCTTAGTGGATAACGTATATAAAGGTGTGGACAATATCGTAAACGACTTTAACGACCTCATTTCACGGCCATGGTGGTTGTGACACCGGCGACTTCACCAGCACTGCCATCTCTGCTTTTTTCACCCTTCCTGCAACATTCTCGCCATGTCTACGGAAAATACACCCACTGCAAGAGACCCACTACACGAAAAGCTCAAAACTTGACTGGGTTTCTCTCTGTTAAAGCTTACATGGAGGAGAACCCAAACTCCATCTCTAGTTTCGCCAACAAGGTCATTGGTTCACTTCC
>JANZLH020000013.1:1048270-1059508 GCA_026770325.2 Erythroxylum fimbriatum | reverse complement strand
TTTTGTTACTAAAGATATTTTTTAAATTTTGTTTATGAAGTCAATATGATCAGATTGTTAGCAAAATATGTCCATTTTATTTTAAAAGAAAAAAAATCCATTTCATAACATTTAATTATAATATGTATTTATAAATCCATATGATTCTATTATAAGTAATACTCGTAAACATTTTAATATATTCTATCTTCTTAATGAAAAAATTGTGCAAGAAAATCTACCATTTGAACTCTCAAAATGAAAAAAATGCTGCACAACTGAGTATTAATATAAAAAACATAATATTCAATTAATTTTAAATTACAAAAATTTGATTAAAATTTTAGCCAAAGGGTTTTTAAAATTAGGTAAAAAAAGTAATGATGTCTTTATTAAATTGTTCCACCTATTAATAAAAGGCATAATTTTACACAATTTTATAAATTATAAATGATGTACAAAAGACAAAGTATTTTTTAAACAGTAAAAATAAAAAACAAAACTTCTTACTAGGTAGAGCTTTTTTTCCAAATAGCTGGGAAATCCAATATAGTAGATTTGAATCTGCAACATTGAGAAATTAAACAAAAGTCACAAAACTGGAATAATGTCGAAGAAACTCAGGAATTGTCCTCAGTTAATGAACTGTGATTGACATCCTATTTTCATTTCTCAAATCACGAGAAGGAAACCATAATCGATGAGTAAATATATCCAAAAGACATCTACTGTTACAGTCGAAGTAACCTAACTCCTAAATACTCACCATTATAGTTTCGGACAGGATAAGTATCACTAGAGATTAATTAGTGTGAGCAGAACCAAATGTTTACACATTTCTTCAACAAAATACCATATATGTATACACCACCATTTGCATGCATGCTTAGCCGTGCATAAGAAGAAGTAAATTCACGATTTATTAGTATGTTAGTATACTTTGTCTTAAAAAATTGTATGAATGATGTGTTTTGCGTTTTTTCTGTGTGTATCCACTTCTTCTGTGTTTTGCTTCTTTTGTATTTTGCCCATTAATTATTAAATAATTTAAATGAGAAGCATACCTCCTCTTTTTGTCATATTCAAATTTAGAGCTATGTGTTATATTATATTTGACAAAAATATTTGCACAAAATAAATATTTATATTGAGATATACTCTAAAATTTTAATTCACACTTCTTGTATTAGTTATTACAACAATAGATATTAAAATAATAAAAATACTAAATTTGAATTCGAAAAGTTTGAAAGGTGAAATTGTAAAAAGATTTTTTTTAGTTAAAATCTAATTCTCCTACATTTTAGTGATAAGAGTAAAGACTAATACTGTTACAGCCAAAGTAACGCAACAGCTAAGTACTACTACTCACCATCCAAGAACAAGGAATTGATAATCTTTTCCAGCATTTTAGTGACAAGAGTAAAGATTAATTAGTGTGATCAGAACCAAATGTATGCACATTTCTTCAACAAAATACGATATATGTATATATCACCACTTCTATGCACAAGAAGCTGTAAATTCACGGCTTGTTATTATTATGTTTAATATACTTGTATTATGTTAATCTAACAATTTCATTTCTTAGATTTATGAAAACTAAAGTTTAATTGTTAATTAAAAATATATATTGATTATTAAAATAAACATTTATATTAAGATATACTCTTAAATTTTGGTTAATAGTACTTGTGTGGGTTATTACAAAAATAGATATTAACATAATAAAAAAATAAATTTGAAAAGTTGAAAGATGAAATTGTTAAAAATATTTTATTTATTTTTAATTTATTAAAATTATTATATTAATCCTTATTAATTAAAATTAAATTATTTGTAATTATAATAGAAAACTAAACTTTAATTATATAAAAATTAAAAATAATATTTTATAATTTTAAAAGAATTACGAAAATGTATACATTATTAATGAAACAAATATCAGTATAGTTACGTGTCAACTATTAGTGAAAATTCAGGAAAGAAAATTAAAAGAATATATAGGAGAAGTGCCCATTAAACGTCTCACCAGATTTACGAAGTAACGAGAAGCCACTCGCCAAAAAATTGACGACCTTATGTACAGTATGGAGGATGAAGGCCAGGAACCCTTTAAGTTTAGGAGCTGTACATGAAAAATATCAGATTCAAAACATTAACATTTATAAAATTAAAATGAAACGAAATACATCTATTAATCTGCGTAAGCAGAGGCGTAGAAATCACAGTTAGACATTAACATATATTAACATTAACAGGGAGGGATAGAATTATACTTCTCCATATTCTTCGTTTTTGAATTCTAACAAAATTTTATAATATTAACCTCCTTAAAATAATATTCCTTATATTATAATATTACCTTTTCTTATGATAACCATAATATATGTTTTATGCTTAGAATTTAACTAATTAATACCCAATGATAAGCATGTGAGATAATGTACACATGTTCAAAGATTTCTTCCATTCTATCTTGTGAACAATGACATTTTTCAACCAATTGCAAAGATTTCTTCCATTCTATCATGTGAATATGACGAACAAGTATTTGTAATTAGATTTTTAGGAATTGAATTAATACATAATTGTCAAGTTTATTATTTTAAGATTTTTAGGAATTGAATTAATACATATAGATTTTTAGGAATTGAAAGTAATGCAAGTAGGAATAATAAAATTATACTTTTTTTCTTTTTATTTTTCTGTTTAATTTTGATTTTTTATAATATTAACCTCCTTCCTCCTTCCTCCTTCCTCTAATATGTTTTCAATTTCTAGCATTTTGCTTTAGGATCTAATGACAATATTCGATGTAAAGAACTAACTTCAAATTGAATTGCAAGCACAAATTTAAATAATTTTGTTATGTCTGGAATTTTGAATTAAGTTCCAAAAAGAATTCACAAAAATAATAACAACTACAATTTTAACTGATGATAAGCATGTGAGATAAAATAAAGAAAGGAGTGAAAGCCGAGAAGAGGATTAACATACCTGGAGTAGGAATAGGAACTTCACATAGTTGGCGATCTCCTTCAAGATTGCAAGGATTATAAATGTCATCATTAGAGCAGCAAAATTTAAGAAAAGAAAGCTGGAAGCCAAACAGCAGAGAATCATAGACGCCTTTATAAGTTATGTTGCTTCCATAACTTAGAAAACTCGCGTTATAAGTTATGTTGCTTCCATAACTTATAAAACTCTCCTCGTCTGATGCCGGTTGAAGCAACGTCTTCTCTACACGGCACAAATCTTCCAAATCTGATACTCTCATTCTATCGTAACTGAAAACTACATAAGAATATTCATTTTTTAAGGAGTGAGAAGCAAAATAATTGCAACCTGAAGTGTCCATATACTTAAAAGCATATCCAGCATATATATCACGGTTATATCTAACATCCTGTGCCACTGGATTCACACATCGTACGAAAACCAAGTTCCGAGTATTAAAGGAAAACTGTTTATTCATATTCGAAGAGTCTAATAGATTCCCGGTAGGAAGTGAGGAGCAGTTGTCCTTTTGGACACCGGCGTCCACAACTCGAATGCTAAAGCCAGTATAATTGATTTCGCGTACGTAATATTTTGCAGAAGAAGACAGCAACAGCACCGTTTTGTGGTTGTCTTCACAGTTAAGTTCATAAGATTTGTAACCGCAACCTTTAGGATCTGTTCTCAAGCGAAACGGCAATTTAATAGGTATATCTCCACAAGAAGAATTGCAGTTCTTGCTCGCGCTACAACTATGGTGTCCGACCAATAGGAAGACCTCAAGAACAACAATTACTAGTAAGAGAAGGCTATTGCAATTAGTCATCGAGACGATAAAAAAAAATGGCTTAGTTTCAATCTATAGAGGAGGAGAAACTTATGCATATGCATATTTATATTTTTGGAGGACACTGAAAACCCTAATGTAGAAACTGAATGCCACTGGACAAGTAAAGTTGACTCCAATCAACCTCTCTTTCCACCCCTCATTCATTAAAGGAGAAGGACAAGATAAAATTGGACATCGCTTCTCCTTAAAGAATTTCTGATTGTAGCAAAGTAAGTTTGGTTGATGAATTATTGAACCACTTTTTACAGCTGGAAAATGGATTACTGTAAAGCAGTCGTTCTTTTCCGCACCATAACTATGGTGTCCCATTAGAGAAAAAGCAGAGGTGCACTAAAAAAAAAAAAGATAAAAGGCAGAGGTGCAGTAAGAGAAAGGAGAAAAAGTAGAGGTGCACTAACAAAGCAATCTTGTTATTATAGAATTGGTTCTTGTCTCACGAATAATAAATACAAGCTTAAAGGATTAATACATATATAACATTTGTGCGAGATAAGGAAGGAAACAGATGGAGTTTCCTTTATTTAATGAACTACACTTTAGTAAGAATTTATTACTTTTTAGAAGTCCTTGTCACCAATTATATATCTCCTTTAATACTTTTGTGATTATGATTAACCTTACCATTCCATGACTGGTGAGATTTCTTATAATCATCCCTATCACTCTGTGATGCTCACAGTATTATCCTTATCACTACAAGGATGGTGTAGATTGTTAATGCCACCAGTAGGAAGACCTCAAGAACAACAATTACTAGTAAGAGAAGGCTATTGCAATTAGTCATCGAGACAATTAAAAAAAAATGGGACTTAGTTTCAATCTTTAGAGAAGGAGAAGCATATGCATATGCATATTTATATTTCTGGAGGACACTCAAAGGCCTAATATAGAAACTGGATGCCACTGGAAAAGTAAAGTTGACTAAGTTAACCTCTGTTGCAGCCACTCATTCACTAGAGGAGTATATATATGTGTGTATATATATATATATAAACAAAATTATTTCATAAAAACAAAATTAAAGTACATATCGATGAGATAAAAATCGTAATAAAATATATATAAAGCTACAATTTATTATATATATATATACACACACACAAGTATTTGCAAAAATTTTAAAAAAATAATCATATAATAGTGTTCAGATTAACACACTCAAAATAGGTACTAAATAATCGATTAATAAAAATACATATTTCTTAAGGACACCAATGACCAATCTACGAGAGAAACTGATAAATATTAGGATATTCGTGTTGAGTTCAAGTCCACAACTCTTTCAACCACTGAATGACATGATCAAGTTGCAGCTATTTTATAGGTAAAGGTCGAATTCACTTGTGGAAATTACACAGTACATGCAGTCAAGCACATGTAACAGGTGAATCCAGTGATTTCTAGGAAAGTTCTCCCTATTTATTATGACGGAATATTTAAAAAATAGATATTCAAAGTATTTTACTTTTTGAGGATTGAAATTGAAATTAAAATTAAAATAGATAAACATTAAATATATAATTTATTTTTTTGAAAATAAATTTATTATTTGTTTGTTTGTCAAGCATTATTAATTATATTTAATAATTTTAATATTAAAATTGTCAAATTTTATAAAAATTTTCAATTCACCTATTACTCTTACTTTTTATTTTAAGATAATTAATAAATTTATCTGGTAAAAATATATTAATTTTATTATTATTATTATTATTATTATTATGCTTATTGCAGAAATATAAAGTTAAATAGTGAATATTCCTATGTAATCATGAGCAAGAGGAAGAATAATTATAATGTGTTTCATTAACGCAAGATGAACTATTAACGCAAGATAACTATCTATATGTTGCACAGGATAATAATCATCCAATAGAGCGCCCCTGTGATATCTAACATGTTATGACACTGGATTCACACATCACACGAAAACCAAGTCTTCAGTATCTTTATGCAAACACATCTGCAGAGTTAATTCGATTGCGTGTTAGAGGATTGCGAGGAAGTGATGAGCAATTATCCTTTTGGATACTAGAGTCCACAATTTGAATGATGAAATTTGTGTAATTTATTTGGCGTACGTAATATTTGCCGAAGAAGATAGGTACGACATAATTTTATGGTTGTTTTTGCAGTGAAGTTCAAAGGATTTGAAACCGTAATCTTCAAGGTTTGTTTTTAAGCAAAACGGCAAATAGTTAATTATAAGTTCAAAGGATAAATTATGAATTTAATATTTTAAATAATAGCATTGTTTTAAATTAGATGAATGAGAAAACCCAAAATTTATAATCCTTTTTATATATATATTTAGTCGACTTGCTAGCCCAAGTCGTCTCGTCTTGGGCAACTCCCCATGAGATGAGTCACAAAAGTCTTTTCCATGTCTCGATAACAATTATACTGTTTGATGGTGAGGCTTATGTCCATAAAGCTCTCCAGTGGAAGCAAAAGCAAATTTCCCTTCGTGTGGGTCACCTGGTAGAAAATCTCTCTTCTGTGCCTATTCACCCGAATCATTTTATAGTTGCCGGAAGAAGACAAAGTGCAGCAGATAGCTTGAATGAATGACATATTTTTGTCGGCGGGGTAAGATTTTAGAATATGGGCAAATCGGGGTTTAGCTTTATCATTGAGAACCTTGAAGGCCTCTTTCAACATGCACTTTCTGGATGGTTTGATGGTCTACATTCGGCGTTAGTGACAGAGGCCTTAGCGGTTCGACAGGCTCTTATATGGACGGTTCACAACATGCAACATGTGGGGAGTATCTTTACTGATTCTCAACTTGTAGTGCTAGCCATTAAATCACACCAAGAGGATCATTCAGAGTTTGGGGGAATTATTAAGGATTGTCAACTCATATTGGACAGTTATTCTAATATTTCTGTTGTTTGGATTAATCGACGAGGGAATGTGGGCGCTCATGAACTTGCTAGAGTGTCTTGCAATTTCTCTCGTTTGAAAGTATGGGTGTCTATTCCACCTTGTCTAACTCATTTATATGGTTAATGGAATTTTTCCTTTACCTTTCAAAAAAAAAAATCTAATTCGCTCTTCTCTTATTGAATTTCAATTAGTCCTAAGCAAGTTTAGGAGATTTAGAATTTCATAGGCTTGAACCCTAAATCTCCTAATTTGGAGTTTAAGACGATTACGAGGTTTATGTCCACCACTTACATGACTAACATTGCCCCTAACTTGAAAAAAGGTTACATAAGCAAGACTAACAAAATCTTGACCACAAATTGAAGTTTTGTTAGTGTGAGAGCTAAATGATATAATTTATAAATGATGAAAAATGTTATGCTCTAATTTGAAAATTTTTGATGAAAATATTAAGAGTTAAAATATACCTTAAGCCTTTTTTCTTATCTTATTTATATGGTTACTCTTCCCATTAAAATCCTTCAGCTTTCTTCAATATTTTCAAGTTCCAAGTTAGCAAGACTTGATAGTTATAAATTGGAACAAGAATTTTTGTTGCTTTTCCCATATTTAGGGTGATTCAAAAGATGGACAAAAAAAGTTAAGGGATCATTAAAAATTCTAAATAATGAAAGAGTTGAAAATGTGATAATTATAGTGAAATCATCTTTTAAAGCATTAAAGGATTGTTAATTAAAGGATTGCTAATATGAACTTATAGTTCATCCACATAATATAGAAATTTGTCAGTAGCTAGTATATGATTATTCTTCAACTTTAGTAATAAAGCATTGCTTTATAAATAGAAGCTTACAGTGCAACAACTCTTTCAAGGGGACTCAAATACCAAATTCTTTTTACTTAGGATTATAACTATAAGTATTAACTAAAAATTGCCTCATTATAACTAGTTCATGGTTCCATTATCATTAGTCATGTGGAAATAAAAGAAGACAATTATAACCTTTTATCAAAGCTTATTGGGTAAAGACCATGAGTTAGGGTTAATATGAGTGGCCTAGAAACCTTAAGAGCATTTGTAATATATCAAGATAAACTTTCCCATCTAGTAGTTGATTTTACTCATTAGGAGATCTGTAATATTTTCTTCTCTTTTAACAACTTCAAAGTTTCAAGATCAAATAATTTTACTATTCTATTTTTCAAGAGTGGCATTGACAACAATTGTTAATGATTTAATAAGAACAATCCAAGGTCTTTCTAAAATGGGTAAGTTAAATAGTTGAATGTCACATATACCACCTTAGTTTGGTTTAAAAGGTCAATAACTCTAATAGGATGAATAGCTTTCAACCAATTTATTGCTGCAATGTTATCTATAAAGTCATTATAAAACTATTGGCCAACCATTTAAAAGGGATCCTTCCTAATCTAATTGGTCATAGCCAAATGACCTTGGCTCTTGGTTGGTATATAAGGGATAATATACTTCTGAGACATAAGATACTAAAGGTTTATTATAGGATAATAGAAATGGAAGTACTTTATAGATGTTAAAGGATTAAGGTAAAGGGATGATTCTCCCCTTACTTGTTTATAATGTGCTAAAAGTTCCTTAGTTATTGGAGTCAAATTTAGGTTGCAAGTAGCTATTGTCATCACCAAAAGTGATATATGCTACAATTTGAATAGTTTAATTTTATCAATGAACTATTATTATTTTCTCATGTAGGCACCATCTTAGTTGCAACACTATATATTCTCTTAGCTTTAATGTCTTAATACTACTATGAAAAAGACAAATAATTTAACTATTTAACTAACTATATTCAGGCCTATTGCTCTTTTAAGCTCAATTTGAAGTTATTGTTAGCCAATCTTAATTGGGGCATTATTACATTTCAAGAGATTTAATCCTAATATGCACTTAACTGACATTTTATACATTATTCGTAATTATGGTTAGGAGTGACCTTTTACCAACTAAATAATATTTACAAAGTACAAAGCCTTTATATTAGATTTTGTTTACTAAATAATCAGGAGGAAGACACGGTGGTTTGGAAAAATCATTCTTTAAGAAAAAATTTTATGTGGCTTCTACTGTAAAGTTATCAAAAAAAGTAGGAAAAGATTCATAAAAGAAACTAATTTGATTCTCTAAAGCAATTCCATAAAATGTTTCCATTATATGGTTAGCTATAAGACAATATTTTATTACTCAAGATTGCATCCAATACTTTCTTCAAGGTACTAATCATTGTAATTATTTCAAGAATCACTAAGAGACTGGTGAGTATATATTTTTTGAGTGTGATTGTAACATCTTGTTATCCCGTGTTAAGGGCTAGAACCCTAGAATAGTATACATGAGAGTTTATTGAGAAATTAGAAAGTGCATTTCATGCTCATGCATAATATGGCATACACACACATGTGAATATTGATCTTTGCACATTAAAATGATTATACATTCATTCATTGACATTTTCCAGGCATATCTAATTTATAAATATGATTTTATTAAGAATTGTAGATTTTATGTGTTGAAAATTGATTTGGAAAGTATACTTACTAATTTAGAATTTTTGGCAAAATTTAGAAAATTTTCGAAAATTTCAAGTACTTTTAGACTAGGAAATGCCAAGTGGCAAGACAATTGATAATGGTAGAAGAAATAAGAGTCAAATGACGGTGAAAATTTTATAGATGACTTTGGGATTTATTGACAAATGTCATTGAAAATTTGAAGACAATTGAAGTAGAAATTGGAGTTGATTGGACTAGTTTAATAAGAGAACCTAGTTTAAACTCATAGAAATTGGACATGTGGCAAGTGACAAGTGTTACTTGCCAAACCTAGTCTTTAGACCACGATTATTACTTGAAAGACCATTAATTGTTTTGTTCTTGCTTTCTTCTTCAAGCTTCTTCACTTCCATGAATTTTTTCACCAACCTTCATCAACGTTGAACCAAGTTTTCTTATCTTTTACTTGCTACTCCCACATTGTTGTCTTCTTCATTTACCACAAGAAACCTAAACCTCCCAACCTCCAGGATGATGTACGTGTGTTGCATGAGAAGTTAGGGCTTTTTGATGTTCTGAAGAATTTGGAGTATTAGCAAGTAATGTAAATTCTCATGGGTGGTTTGAATATGAAATAAATATGGTGATTACAAATAATGAGACTAATGGTCATTTTTCATGCTCATCATGAGTGGTGAACAGTGCAAATAAATGTCTTATTTCTGCATAAGAGATGATTAACCTTTCATAAGATGTTGAAATGATTTTTGAGATAGAGAGAGATCATTGAAAATGTGTATGAAAAGAGTGCAAAAAATTCATGGAAAGATGATATAAGTATGCTCTGTTTTCACTGTATTTGCGTGAATCTCTTTAGGTGTTTATAAATGAACTAAAATGAGTCTAAAGTTAAGGAAAAAGGAGAAAGGTGATGTTGTGATATGGGAAAAAATTAAAATGAGAAGTTAGAGATGAAATGAAGGTGTTGAAGAAAATGAAGAAGTGCAGAAGATGAAAAAAATGCAAAAAATATAAGGAATGCGTGTTTGATGTGTTCAATTTTTGATATCTGTGATTAATCATAGATTTTGATTTGTTTGTGTGGATTTGAACTGAAATGGAAGTAGGAATGAAGAGGAAATAATGGAGATGTAGGTTTGAAATGTTGGATTTGGTAAAAGAGATAAAGAAGAGACGAAATATGCAGTTTTGTATGAAGCTGCAGAATATCGTCTATGATAGAGAGGGAGCCTCAGAGTAACTGCACGATCATGACAGAGAGGAAAAATGAGGCAGTGATGAGGAATGCGTGTTTGATATGTTTGGTTTTTGATATTTGTGATTAATCATAGATTTTGCTTTGTTTGCATGGATTTGAACTGAAATGGAAGTAGGAATGAAGAGGAAATAATGGAGACGTAGGTTTGAAATGTTGGATTTAGTAAAAGAGATGAAGAAGAGATGAAAATCTGTAGTTTCTTATGAATATGTAGAATATCGTTTGTGACAGAGAGGGAGCCTAAGAGGAACTGCACGATCGTGCATAAGCACGAACGTGACAATAAGGAACCTCAGAGGAGTTGCACGATCGTGCAAAAGCATTATCATGACCGAAGAGAACCGAAGAGGAATTGCATGATCATGCACAAGCATGATTGTAACAGTGAGGAGATATCTAGAAAAGCACAATCGTGCTCAAACACGTGACAGTGAGAGTGTAGAGATATACAACAATTTTGAACATCCTTCTCTCTTTTGGCCATAACTTCTTCTCCTGGCCTCTGAATGACTTGAAATTTGACACACTGTCAGATCCCGTTCCCGGAATCCGACTCTTGCACCATAAAGCCTTGAAACATGATCATCTTACCTTGACGGGTTATTCCATTAAACCCTAATTAACCGTTAATAAATTTTTTTTTCCTCATTGGGCCCTCATTGGACATGAATCATACTTCTTCAATCTTATAATGTCTCAAATTCCCCTTGCT
>JANZLH020000013.1:999522-1011217 GCA_026770325.2 Erythroxylum fimbriatum | reverse complement strand
TATGCTTACCACTGAGAGAACTAACTAAAAAGAAGTACTAATATGCTTTCCATTGAGAGGCCTACAAGAATGTTAAATGCTTGCCAGTGTCTCACCTGCCATTATGCTGACTAATTGCTCTGGTTGATTTTTCTTTTTCATTTTCGCAAATCTGGATGATTGTGATTCGCTAGAACTGAAACATATTGTTTAATGACCTCTATCAAGCAAAAATAGTTATCCAGCATGGTTTATCAAAAGAAAACAACATCTTTCCTTCACCAATACTGAACAGTACTTTTCTTACTTTGATTAGATCTCTGGCAAAGAGCAGCATAAAAAAATTTTCTTTCCATTCATAATTAACATGACCCGAACTCAATTTCTGGACATTGAAACTGCAAAAATCGTCAAACACCACAGTCAAAGATGAAATCTCTGGCGTAACATGGTAATGGACATTAAGCCCATTAAATTGGAGAAGCCAATAAAGAAGCTGAAACTTACCCTTGTACAACACCTGGATCTTGAGTGTCAACCGAAGCCGAAAGTCTTTCAAAGCTGGGCACTGTGAATTTCAAAACACGTTACATTGGAATAGATTTTTGAAGTCCAGAAGATAGGAAAGTTTCAGGTGGAGCACCTAGAATCTTGTCACAGCAAACTTTAATGCTCCAATTCTAGCCTCTCAATTATACTGTTTATTTGAAATGCAAAATCTTCTTTGCATTAGAATTCTCCATGCATTCACACAATTTTCATTCATGCTCCGATTGAGCTCTGTCCATTCAGAGTCAAAAATAGAAACTTGTTTACAAGGAGAAAGCCAAGCTACGAACCAAACCAAAACCTGTAGTATACGACTATTGTACATGCAACTTAAGCAGGCATGTTAAACAATTTGAAATATGTCAAGATCTACTTTAGCTAATACAGTAACGCAGTTGTTCAGAACTAGTTGACTAATAGCTTTAGAAGACAGTTACGCACAAAAGTCACCACCTTACTGCATTTTAAAAATTCGGCACTCACTATAGTTAACCAACAAGTTATATTAGCAGTCTAATCGTGAGTAAAACAGTGATCATAAAAATATGTAAGGAAGTTGAATAAACGAGTGCCTTAGGAAACAACTAATCCATATTTCTAGACAAAGGGTGGTAAATTTTAACCATGGCAAGCTCGCTACTTTTCTCCACCTCTCATAATACTACAATCTTGGTCACGCCATCTTTCTCCACCTTACCACATTTCCTCATCCTTCTAGCATCCCAAGCAACTCCTTGTCAAGACCCAGTTCAGCTCTAGTAACCTCCTTCTCTTTCTTCATTCTCCAGTACACAACTATGTCTTCCCTCATCTAACATTCCCATCAATCCAACATATCACCATCTCCTCCAATCCAGTTCAAGCGTTTTTCAACATCGTCCACACTTCCCATTACTCTAATGGGTATCCATCAAAATTTTGTTTTGACTGCCTTCTGACCCCTCGTTATGCTTTCCTTTCCCAATAGAGCTTTGTAGGTCTTTTCTTGATTGGCATTCTTTGAAGGGCACGAGTTTATGATCTTTGAGGGATTGAAGAGTTCCCGGCGTCGGAGAAGAATAGGCTTTGGAATCTGAATTGAGTTCTAGCGATCAAAGAGTTACGCCTTGCTTGGTTTATTAAACTGATACAGTAGTTGATTTTACTAATAATTAATATAATTAATTTACTGTTTATTTAAAAATATTTGTGATAAAATTAACTATTTAATATTATATCTTAACATTTCTTTAAATATTTGCGTAAAAATTTAGATAAAATAAAAAAAGTAACATTATCATTTAAAATAAAGGTTTATGATAATCTAAAAAAATCTAATTCTTTTTAAATTAAAAGTAATATTATCACAAATAATTTAATGATTTAATTATTCTTAATAACAAAATTTAATCTAAGAATGAGTAATTACAATCAAAACCTTTTTTTTTAGCCAGCGCAATCTTTGAATCTAACTACTGGTTTTTTATTTTTGTATTTTACAATACCAAATTTAATAATACTTATTTTATTTAATTAAAAATAAAATAATTTAAAAAAAATAATGACACCGAGAATAAACCAAAGTTTTTTTTTAATTTTGAGTAAGCTCAATTCCCACTTTAGATGCAAATTTGTTTCTAGGATAATATTTTCCTATGTTATTGAAATCATTATTTAGTAGATATCAGTTTTCCTAATTTACCAACAATACGTAGCACAAAATTAACATTCTTTAGCAGTGTTCTTTGATTTTATTTCCTTTATTTATAATAAGGATTATCTACTACCATTGCATGCAGATATGTCATATAATAAGATAAAGCTCCTCATTTCCGCTATCAGCAGCATAAATTTATTAATTCTTGATAGCAGTATAATGATGTCGTTAATCTGAGTAGGTTAAGTTAAATTCACATATCTTCCACATGAAAGTTAGCATCAAAATCGCTATGCACTATACATGTTAGCAAAATTTTCAGTATGTCTTTAGTTGGAGTTTTTGACTTCAAAACCTAGAAACCTCCATGATGACTATCATCATCATACTACAGCAAAAAGTGGGCAGGCTATCAATTCTAACATCTTACATTTAGACATATCAGTTTTATAGCAATTAATCTAAAAAGATTTCCAATCATATAAGTATAACAGTAATTTTTTATGGACAGAGCAGCATGAATCACTAAACAAAATGAAAAGTACTTTAGATGCATACAAAACCACCGCCTTTTTACGTGATGAGTTCATAAATCTCTATGCTGAGTTCAAGTCAATTTTCATATTCAAATCTTTTGAAATTTAAATTGAAGATTAAGCATGTTCAAACTCCAAACAAGGAAACAAGGGGCATGAAATGAAAATAAGAAAAGCATTTAATGATAAGATGCTCATTGCTTTCTCCATAGACAAGGCAATGAGATTGAATTCTATGCAAAATCTGTATCAGACACGTGTTCTGGTATTGTTCAAATGATACCTTTATATATTCAGATTGGTGCCTAACTTTTCTTTAAGTGGGAAGAAGTATGCTTGTGACTTGTAATAGAAGAAACGTGACACTTCTATAATCTGCAAAATCAATCAGTGTAGATTCCAAATTATACAAAATAATTCTAGAAGCTGACTTGAAGTACATTTTCCTTTCCTATTTTGATTTCATCCATGTCTTCCTTTCTACATCACCTAGTGGAGTTTCACTAATTTCCAGGTATGATTAGGTAATGGATTCAAATAATGAGGAATTTCAGAACGACCAGAAAAATATAATGCAAAGTTGAAAGCAAATCACGCTAGCAATAGCAGATTATTAAAGGATGATATTTCAACCTTTGCTAGCAAGTCAGTATCATCTATTGTAGCCTTCTTTTCATATCCTGGAGGAAGAAATGGAAAGCAATGAGACATTGCACGTGAGCTTAGAAACAACAAAGTGGGATTGGTCCACCAAGCAAAAAGCTTCTTTTAGTTTCCTGCACTGATGTTCCAATAAAGGAACAGAACAGCAGCCATTCTCCTGTCCATATACCATGTCCCTGCAATCATTTCCAATATCACCTTTCAATCCACAATTCACGTATTTGTCCATATTCTGTGGGTAATTTCTGTCGCTAAAATCTATTTTTTTATAATGTATGGTTACAACTTTTGTACTCAGGAAAACTGTAAAGTGACATAGCTAATTGTTTTGGTGGTGACCTCATACATCTGATAGCACCAAGTGTTAAAACCTACCCCTTGTTTGACTTTGTCATTTGTGCCAGTGGGAAAATGGCTTTTGGAACTCACACATGCACATATCGATGGGAAAATTATGAAAATTTTGAGCTGGCTTTCTTAAACAAATACCATAAAGCAAAATAGATAGTATTATGTTAAGGCATACAAAGAAATGAAAATTCATGAAACTTACATTTACGAAAAACATCAATTGAAATTCAGAGTTTTATTTTATCATTGTTATTCCATTCATGCGCATGTTATCTGAATCCTTGCTCTTTCAATTATATGTGTCTGCTAAAGTACATCCCTGCTGTACCTTGAGAACTTATTAATGCTATGCATTGTGTGATGACCTGTACTGACTAGCTTTTATCAAAGAATTACTTCTACATTCTGCTTATGTAAAAATGCATGCCCTTTCTGTTTTTCTTTTAAGCTAGGAATTTTTATTCTTAATTCCCATACTTTCTCTCTTTTATTGGTTGCTTTTGCTTTATGGCAAGGGCTGCAAACAAACTGCATTGGGCTTCAACATGCTCAGGCTCGGCTCATTTTAAAAATTGATGTTGAAGTGCAGTCTGAGCTTGATTTATGTTGGTGAACAGAGGATCAAACTCAGATCGTACATATGGCTAAAACGTTCATATAGTAATCATTTGACAGATTAATAATGATTCCTAGATATATGAACACATTGTATACTCCTAGTAAACAAAAGATACTAGAATTAATGGTCAAGCTTGTATTATGCTTTCTCGCAATCTCTCTGTTTATTGATATAACGAATTTCTAATTGTGTATCCTTGCTTTCTTCCAGGTACGAAACGATTTCTCTGGCTATGGACGGTCAAGTGGCAAGGTTTATAGCAAGTTCATTTTCATAACTTCTAATAATGACAGTACAGTACAGTCATAAAAAAGATAATCTTGGGTGCATCTTAGCTTGGAAAGTTTTTAACTTGCTCTCAATTAGAAGTTTTATACATATATAATACCTAAATGTCGACGTTTAATTTTGCATGATACTAATGGTAATGATTTTACTGTTTTTGTGACCTGAAATCTTTGTAAAAGTGGGAAAAACTACTGCTGATGGAAATGTATGTTGTTTCCTTTCTTGATTTTCATGGTTAGTATTTTTGTCCATGATTTTATTCCATGACTCCATGGATTAACACTGAATGTTGTTAGTTCATTCCTTATTTGAACAATTAACAAATAGTGCATGAACAGAGGAGTGTAGACTGGCTCTTCTGCACATTTGGAGTAGCCAGTCAAATGGCAAAGAGCATCTTGAATTTACTTTAATTTTTGTTTCATTATTATGTGCCCCAGAATTCAGTGTTGCTATCCATGCCACATTTGAGCAATTATGAGGTGTGAATGTAGGAGCGTGGATTGCCAATGAGTAACCATCAAAAGAGCAAAGAGTATTTTTACACTAGCATACTTTATTGTCTTAGTTTGCATGTAAGTCGATATGTGCATTTATTATAAAAGAAAAAAGATATATGCATTCCAATTAACAGGAAACTTTGTCTTGAACCAGTCAACAGAATGCAACACATATGCAGACATAGATGCTGCGTATAAATGCCTCAAGGAGCAGTATGGGGTTAAAGATGACCAATTAATACTGTATGGGCAGTCTGTGGGTAGTGGACCCACAATTGACCTTGCTTCATGATTACCAAACTTAAGAGGTGTGGTTCTGCATAGCCCGATTTTCCATTTCCGTGTTTTCCATCTGTTCTATGTTTTCCATTTCCATGGAAATTTTCTGCGAATACAAACTATTACATGCTGCACCTCGATCCTTGGAGATATTTAAATCTAAATCACCTTTTGCATGAAACAACGGACAAAGTACATAATGTGACTTGACTTGATGATATCCCTAGATATAGGAAATGGTGTTACTGCTACTACTACTTTCAATCTTCAGGGAACAGCAGATGAAGTTGTAGATTGCTCCCATGGGAAGCAGCTGTGGGAACTCTGCAAAATGAAATATGAACCATTGTGGATAAGTGGAGGTGGACATAGCAATCTTGAACTTTATCCAGAATTCATCAAGAACCTAAAGAAGTTCGTGTTATCACTAGGTAAATCAAAATCTGGGACAAATGGTTCTAAGAGAACAGCAGTCGAGCCTGAAAATGGGAGCAAATCATCCGATTGTGGAACCTCAGATACATTTGAATTGGTTGCTGACCTTCCTGAAATTTCTAGAAATAGTTTAGATAGTAGACTTGAAAAGTCTAAGAAGCCAAATAAACCTGAGAAGTCCCGGATGAGCACTGTGTTGTGAATAAGCCCAGTACCAACAATGACAATGTGGAACAAGCTCAAGCTGATCCACTGGAACATTCAGGCCCACGAAAAAGCACAAGGATTTGCACTGTTTCAAAGAGATTGGCTGGATATGTGCTGGGAGCCATGTCAGCAGCACCAGCAAATATCAAATAAAACGGTTATACGAGTTTGTTACGAGCACTCTATATATGCAATATGATGTAGAATGATGGGCTCACGTTGATGCTTATTGTGAATGTAATTTCTCCTCCCATCTCCTCCTCCCTAGATTTCTCATCCTTCATTCTCGAGTTTCTGGAATTCTTGTACTGCAGAATATTATAATTTCTATAGAGCTGCTCATTGAATTGGTTCTATTATACTGTTATACTGTTCTATTGTTTCCCTTGAAATTTTCAAATTACTTCATTGGTGCTTTCATTGTCTTTCTGCATAGATGGCAGAACAACCGTCCCTTGATACTACTGTCAAACTCATTGTCGATGACCAGCTGGCTGTGCGAAAGGAGTTGGACGGTGTCAATATGATGTTGCGCAAGTTGTTGGGTCGTGTTTCTTCCCTGCAGAGTCAGACCCATGTTGGCTCAGTGTCGTCTGGATCCGTTGCCTCCACTAATTTGCCATTTGGACGCCATAAGCCGGCTCCTGTTCATTTGGCTCGATTTTCTGGCACCTCTCCGGAGCGTTGGGTGTTGCAGGCCAATCGCTATTTTGATTTTTACAGCATCAAGGAGGGTGATCGCATCACAATCTCGTCCTTCTATTTTGATGATATCGCGGCTGATTGGTATGATTGGTAATACCGTAACGACCACCTTTCTACATGGACGCATTTCACCGATGCCTTGCTCTTACGTTTTCGCTCCCCGGAACTGGAGGAGCCTGAAGGGTTGTTAGCAAAACTCCAATAGACTTCTACTGTCGCTGACTACCGGGCTGCCTTTGAGTCTCTTACCAACAGGGCCGTCAACTTGCCGGCCCACTTCTTGACCCAAAGTTTTATTTCGGGACTTCGGGCCGATATTAAGCCCTCTGTTTTGGCCCATAGACCAGCGACCTTGCCTGAGGCTATGCGTTTAGCCCAGTTGCACGAGCAACGAATTGCCCTAGAGAAGGGAGTCCTTCGGCCTAGTTTGGGAAATTCCAAACCCCTTTTGCCGACCCCCAGATCCTTCAGCTCAGCCGCATCTCCACTATCTTCCTCCACCGTGACTCTTCCTGGGGGAAACAAATTGTCGTTCCGTCGCTTGTCCCAAGCCGAGGCCGCGCAACGCAAGGCCAAGGGCCTTTGCTACCATTGTGACGAGAAGTATACGTGGGATCACAAGTGTAAGTCCAAGCCGCAATTGTTGCTGTTCGATGATGACCCAGATCCGCCGGCGCCCGAGACAGAGGTTGTTCCGGAGGACCCAGATCTGGGTTTGCCTCCACTTGCAGACGCCGTGGCTACCGAGCCGGATTCCACAATTTCTTACAACGCCCTTACTGGGGGTACATCTGCCTCCACTCTCCGATTTGGCCGGACAGTCCATGGCAACCCTATTCAGGTTTTGCTTGACGGTGGCAGCACGCACAATTTCGTGCAAACACGCGTAGCTCGTTTTCTGAATTTGCCGATCACCACCACGGAACCATTCTCTGTGTTGGTCGGTAGCGGTGAACGATTGTGGTGTGAGGGTTTGGTCCGACAAGTGCCGTTGGTGATACAGGGTCAGGAAGTTTTGATCGACTTCTACGTGTTGCCATTACAGGGATGGGATATGGTCATCGGAGTTGCTTGGTTAGCCACGTTGGGACCGGTGATCACTGATTATACGTCCTCCACATTCACATTCACTTACCAAGGGAAATTTGTTCAGTGGAAGGGTGTACGTTCTTCTAACGCTAAAACAGTCCAGTTTAACGGCCTCTGACGCTTATCTTGAACTAATGTTGTGGCTGAGTTTTATCGGTTGGAGTTGGTGTCCCCAACAGAGAGTGCTTCGGATGTATCTGTTCCGGATGTTGATTCTATTTTGCTGGAATTTTCAGATGTATTTACTAAGCCTCATGGTCTGCCACCTCCTCGCCAATGTGATCATGCTATCCATTTGGTTCCAAACAGCAGTCCCGTGAACGTGAAGCCATACCGCTATCCTCATTTCCAGAAGAAGTTGGTAACTGGAATGCTGCATGAAGGGATTATCCGGCCGAGTACGAGCCCATTCTCCTCACCGGTGCTCTTGGTTCGGAAAAAAGACGGCACGTGGCGATTCTGTGTTGACTACCGTGCCTTGAACTCTATCACGGTAAAAGACAGATTCCCGATTCCTTCAATTGATGAATTATTTGACGAGTTGCATGGTGCCCGGTACTTTTCGAAGTTGGATTTACTTGCAGGATTTCATCAAGTTCGGGTTAAGGCTGGTGATGAGGAGAAAATGGCTTTTAGAACGCGCGATGGCCACTATGAGTTCCTCGTGATGCCCTTCGGCCTGACCAATTCTCCGTCTACGTTCCAAAGCCTTATGACCAGTATTTTTCGACCAATGTTGCGGAAATTTGTTTTGGTTTTTTTCGACGACATCCTTGTGTACAGCCCGACTTGGCAGCAACACCTTGAGCATCTTCGGGAAGTTCTGCAATTGTTGCGCGCCCACAAGCTGGTAGCAAAGCGATCAAAGTGTGTGTTCGGCCAGGAATCTGTGGGTTATTTGGGCCACGTCATATCCTATCAGGGAGTTTCTGTGGATCCTGACAAGATCGTTGCCATTCAGAGCTGGCCGGATCCCCAGTCTGTCCGTGATGTTAGGGGCTTCTTGGGCCTTGCTGGATACTATCGTCGGTTCATTAGAGGGTTTGCATCTGAAGCAAGCCCTTTGACGGATCTGTTGCGCAAAGATAATTTTGCTTGGACACCCGCAACAGCTGCTGCTTTTACCAAGCTCAAGAAACTGTTAAGTGAAGCTCCGGTGCTGCACTTACCTGATTTTTCTCTACCATTTACCGTGGAGACGGATGCCTCGCGAAAAGGAGTGGGAGCTGTTTTGTCACAACTGGGCCACCCGATAGCTTATTTCAGTCAGAAGCTGAGTGACCAAATGCAGCAGGGTTCAGCCTATCAACGGGAGATGTTTGCTGTCACGCAAGCCATATCAAAATGGCGGCAATACTTACTCGGTCGCCGATTTACCATCATTACTGATCAACAACCCTTGAAGCAACTCACTCAACAAGTTATTCAGACTCCGGACTAGCAAAAGTGGCTTGGGAAGCTGATTGGGTATGATTTTGAAATTGTTTACCGTCCAGGAAAGCAAAATGCAGCCGCCGATGCTCTATCCCGCACTCCCTCGTCCCAATTAATGGCCCTTTCTCATTCTACGTTTGCTATTGTAGACGAGATACGACATGCTAACATCATCGATGCTAAGCTTCTCGATATGCAACAACAGTTAGAGGTTGCTCCGGACAGCCTCCCTGGTTTTTCTTTTGTGGATGGGCTGTTACTTTTCCGTGGTCGTCTAGTGTTGCCCTCTAATTCTCCGTTACGAGCTCAGATACTGGCAGAATTACATTCTTCTCCTACTGGTGGCCACGCTGGGATAACACGGACATTCCACCGTATAGCCACAAATTTTTTCTGGAAGACTATGCGTGCTGATGTCACGAAGTTTGTCCAACAGTGCCAAACCTGCTAGGAAATGAAAGCTGTTTCCCTCTCACCAGCTGGCCTATTACAACCACTGCCCATTCCCGAATCAGTGTTTGAAGATATTTCCTTGGATTTCGTTACTGGGTTGCCATCTTCAAAAGGGAAAACGGTGATCATGGTTGTCGAGGACAGATTATCAAAGTATGGACACTTTGTGGGCTTGTCGACTGATTTTTCTAGTACTACAGTAGCTGCTGCATTCGTCCAAGAGGTGATTCGATTGCATGGAATCCCAGTCTCCATTGTATCGTATCGAGACCCCCGATTTCTAAGTGATTTTTGGAAGGAAATCCATCGGTTGCAGGGTACAACTTTGAAAATGAGCACCGCCTACCACCCACAGACAGACGGTCAAACAGAAGCACTTAACAACCTCTCTACTATGTAGGGGTAAGGCTGCTTACTATCAGACCCCGCTTTACTGCGGGACTTCGGACTGGGTGTGATGATGATGAGTTAAAATTAAAACACTCCAATATAGTAGCCTTTTCATCATATATCTCAACTCAATTAGTTGATTATGAAATATATCTTTCAATAGTTTGATATAGTCAAACAACTAAAACTTTTCAATCTATGAAAATATAATTGATTCGTCATTTATCAAACAAGACTAAAATAGACAAAATGAGATTAGGATATCGAAACACAGAGAGTAAAGAATGAGACAATGGATACAACCGTTGTTATTGTACAATTTTTTTCAGTTGAAGAGCAAAATGCTCCGACCTAGTAGTAACTTTTTCAAAATCACATGATTGAGTTCAATCCGCCAATCTAATCAACTAATTACCAAATATGTCTATTAGTAATTTGACATGATCAAATAACTACAACCTTCCAATATGCCAAAAAATGATTGATTCGTTGTTTACCAAACAAGACTTCAACCTCGTCAAATGATTTCTTTTAAAAAATTTAATTAGAAAACGTTATGTTGCATCATTTATAATTTAAAATCAAAAAAGGTGAAAATAAAATATTTTTAAATTGTTTGAAATTAATTAGGTTCAATATTACAGGGAGGGCATAGTTTAACAGTACAAAAATCCCTAGCCTGGATTGTTTCGATCTTGACCTGATTCAATCCATTAATTCATAATTTTATAATATGATTAGTATATAAAACATAATAAAGGGTGAATCACAATATGTAACTTGTTGTGAAACTTGTTTCTTTATTGTTTACTCTCGAACTATTTTTGAAATCAACTTATCTCAATTATTGTAGCTGCACACGTGTTCAGTGTGGTATCTACCAAATATATTAAGAGAACTTAAAACTCTTAAGAGAATGTTAAACAAATGTGCTAGTCCCTTTAGTGGCCTAAATTCAATGAACAATTCTAGTAAGGTACTATTCTTTTCAACTTTACTTCATATAACCTCTTGTATCATGTTATCATTGTGTTATCACACATCTTACATGTTATCAATAAAGTTTACATGAGTCAACTCAAAATATCATTACTTTTTGACATTTATATGAAATTGACATATCTATAAAATTGTTCACTAAATCCTCGACAAGGATTAATAGCACAATTTTATAATAAACATACAAATTTTCTTTCTATTTTTAAGAAATATTTTCAAACCTAACCTATGTTCAAGGAATTTGGTTCACAAACTCTTTAGTATCAACTATACTAACCAAAAATAATATCTACTCAGAACATAATGTAAATGTAAGAAAAACAAGTAATTGGCTTTATGTCATGACAACCAAATAAGATTAGAACTTTAATTATATTTGATTACTCTAACTTTTTTATTCGAAATAACAACTCTCACTACTATTCATAAAGATTACTCTAATCTCTCTAATAGACTAGGATCCTACTCAAATTTAATTGACCTTTAGTCATTCTGCCAATTTATAAAGTAAACTTGGCTCAATCACTACCTAATTTAAGTTTAGTCATTCTGCAAACTAACTAAACTTAAATTAGGTAGTGAT
>JANZLH020000013.1:986309-999422 GCA_026770325.2 Erythroxylum fimbriatum | reverse complement strand
GGGAAGGTCCCGGTAACAAAAATTTTTGTTTTCCGCACCTGGTACATGTGATGTACCTCCCGGGATTTTCCTACATGGGAGACATTATCAAGAAACTCCTTCGCTATTTCTGTATCCGGAAGTCCACTTTGCAGATGGTTAGGAATGGATCTCTTAATGGTCATCAGATATAATCTATTAGACTGATCCCAGGCTTTATAGGCTGCTTTATAAGTTTTCAAGATCATGGATGTAATTGGAGATGGACTATCTGTCCTTATGGTCATATTAACCACAACTATATACACAGCTTTAATACATCCTCCGTCCACTTCTTTAAATTGAAACCGGACAAGGCTTCAATGGTAACACTAATTTTGTTGATTGAAAAGGTGACTTTAAGATGATAATCTTTAAATCAGTACAAATGTAGGATAACAGCGATACTTAAGCCATTAAATAGTATCTTTACTGAAAATACGGTCACACATATTATGAAACACCTATGGGCTGAATACATAATATATGCAACTAGACTTTCACACACAACGATCAGAGTATAGCTCATCAACTCTTATGACACTACCACCTGTAGGCGAATAGATCATTCAAGCAACAACTTTCCTCTACCAAATGCCTTTATGAACATATCAAAATCTCATATAAGGCCAACACCTGTGGGCAGAATAACCAATCATGAGACCAAAGGCATCCCCTAACGTGTAAGTAGAACAATTCAAAATACCGACTTGAAAGGCTACTGTGGTAACCACATTCTCATCAACACTCAAAAAGTCCATAAATACAAAGGATACATCTTTATTTCATCCTCACATTCTTTATAGGCATATGGTATATGACAATGTAACATCAATAAATGCAAAACCGAACGCATAGTCTCATTGTCGCACACTCGTGCTGAAGACATTCTCTGAAAACTTTATTTGAGACATTCGTAAAAGAAAAATCTCAGTAGAGTGACTATTGTGCATCATCGGATACTGAAATGGCCACCCAAGACACGAAAACCTCAAATATCTCCCTTATGGCAAGTTCATTGCACAAAATTTCACTCAAAAATGGCCTCAAAATGTCTTAATTCCTCTTCCGATCGACTATCATACAATCCCGAACACTGAACATGAGACCCAAGACACGAAAACCTCACGTATCTCCCTCATACGATGTCCAAAGCATGAAAATTTATTCGAAATCGAATTCAGAATACCTTAATTTCTTTTTCTGGAGTTAAACTTTAATTTATTACTAATGTAATAAATCCAAAAAATGGAAAAACTAACTTTATAAATTTTCTGGACCCGAAAACTGACCCAAAACACCCCGGAGTACCCTTACGGGAAATCTAAAATTTTTATGCTTTTTTTTTAAATTAGTGTAGCACTGTCCGTACGGCGTGTGCACTACACCTGCTGCCACGTGTCTCCATCGCCCCGATGCCATGTGGACGGTCCGGATGGGCACGGCTGCGTGTCGACGCGCGATTGGCGCATTCGCCGTACGCGGTTGCCTTCGCTATAGTACCAAAGTGCACGAGCCCGACGGTCTTCATCTTCTCTGACACCGAAGGCGATTTTTTACGTCCTGGGAACTCGTTTTTCTCTCCGTTCAGCCCTTTTTTGACCCATTTTTTGTAGCTAGCCTAACGTATTCCACTTTTACGTAATTATATATGTAAAAGAACTGAAAAACGAATAAAAAATCAAGGAAAACAATATGAGATGAAAAACTGAAAAACTTTCGTTTCCAGCAATCCGATCACGTAACCACTCTGATACCATATGTAATATGTAGTATATGCCTTATTACGGATTTCGGATCTACATGAAAGGATTAAAAATGAAGGTAATGCGGAATACCTGATTTTGGTTCCATCTCTGATTCCGATGTTAATTTTGAGCTCCAAACGATCACGAACCTCCAGGGACCTTTACGGAAAGTGCTCACCGAGACACAGGCTAGATCTTTCTACAGTTTTCTCAATACGTAAGCTCTCCTAACGGGTCAGGGATTTCTTATGCTTACGATTGATATGAGTAACTGTAGGAAACCTTAACCTTTATATGGCTTCCATATCGGGCTTCCCCATCACAAGGCCGATATGGACCCAGTTCATACTGAAAGGGATCCATTTTTCACCCGAATTTTGACCCATTAATCTAGATCATTTATTGGGTCACTTAATTATCTTTATCTGGATCAAATTACGTAACTTAACCGATAAATTATTTAAAAATAAAAAAAGCAATTAATAATTATCCAACTTTATGGGAATGGACAAAAATATCCAACAAACATATGTAATAATAGAAGACTATACCGAATTTAAACATCAGCAATAGCAAAGTAAAGTCAGAGACTTCCTAAGAAATTACCCTAAACTTTTCATAAGTTGGGGACAAGTGGAGCTTCACTCTTGCTTCCTATAAAGAGTCAATCCATACGAAGGCAAAAACTCTTCTAAATCGAAAAAGAAAGATTAACAAGCTCCAAGTCCCAAAGGTATAACTAGGGTCAAAGGCATCTTTACTAGATTGTTTAGAGATAAACATGCTATCTGAGAACTAACCCGAATCCTAGAGATCAGATAGGTCGCACAAAGGCGAAGAACCCCAAAATTCACAAATAGCCGTAATGTATCCTGATATAGATGACTCGATAGAATCATGGGATTATCAACCTAATTTAAAAATTTAAAGATATAAACAAGCTATTCTAAATATCTAAATAAATCCACGTGTAAGAGTTTTAAGATAGTGAAAGTTACCCAATTTCTTGACTTATTCATGCGTCCTTAACAATAGAGACTATTGACAAGTTATTATCTAACTTGGTGATGAGGTTGATCAATTCAACCATCTAATTAATGTTATAAACGTTTTCTTATCATATAGACCACGCAATATTTATCATAATGCGATAATTGATTCTGTTGAATTTCATATTACAATAATAAATTAAAAATTTTCATTAATTTTTACGTGTAGTTATTAAGTTGATTTTATATTTCAAAATTTTCAAATAAATTTTATTTAAAAAATTCAACAGTTTAATAATAATAAATTTAGTGATTTAATTACATTTATCTAATCAATAATAAAATAATATTTTTAGATAATAATAATAGAAGAAAATACAATTTCTTGATTCCATAAATTATAGCAACAAAAGTTAATAATTAAAAATGAAAACTGAAGTATTGATTAAAATACACCATTTTAATTTAAATTAAAAAACAACCAAAAACAAGGAGTCAAATGTCAAGAGTTGAATACTGTATCATTTCAGTCGATATTATTAGCTAGTATATGTCGTATCGATTGGAAAACAGTACTACTTTTCATACCAAAAACTGGTACTAGTTAGTGCACTACTATGTGGGTAACCAAAAACAGACTCTCTATCGTTGTCTCACTACTATCTCAAGCTCTCCTCTCTATCAGCTGGTTGTCTCCTCAATCCTTACCTTAATGTCTCTTCTTTGTGTCATCTCCTTACCATAGATCTACGAGTACTCTCGTCTCTGCCACCGCCTCCTCTATGTTGTAGTGTCGCCTACTTTCACCATCCTCTGTTGAGTCTACTCTTCTAATAATGCTTTTTATTGTAAGCAGATATCTTTACTCTTCACTCCACTGTCTCCTTAGGTCAATCACCATCGCCAATCATTAGCAAATTTAACAATCTTTAGTGGACTCTCCAAGTCTTAAACTCTGTATTGATTATGGCTTGACCTTGAAGCTTATACTAAATGTATGTTTGAAAGATATTAAATGTTTAAAAATGATACTTAATGATATGCAATTTTGCATTACCAATTATGTGCATATGGAGTTGGATTCTTTTTAAATGGTTCTATTATAGTGAAATGAAGGATGAAACATAACAATGTTGTTACAATTCAAAATATCTTAACTTTTTGATTAGTTATGCATTGAATCATGAATAAGGAGGATTAGCGTTTGTTTAGATGGTCTTGGAAGTTATAAAGTTTTGATCTAGCTTACTAAGTAATTATCTAGTTATATCATATGGACATAGAAAGTTGGATTGTATCTATAAAAAGGCGACGAAATCCTACACGTGAAGGGTTATTCATTCAATTAATCTAATTGATATAAATGGACCTAAATATTAGTACTTCTGATAAGTATACATGTGACTCGAATTGGTACTTCTGATAAGTATACATGTGACTCGAATTGAATTAGTACATTAGTAAACATCAATTTATAATTATAGAAAACCTTGCTTATGTCTATGCTATTCAAGGAAAAAATGTCACTAAAATGCATACTTCTTTATTTCTTAGATGTTAAAATATAAGGGTTGGAACTTGCATTAAGTAATTTGTTATCAAGTCGTGCCTGTCTAGATTGTTTCAAGTGTTCAATGTGAAGAATTTTGGCGTTAGTCTCAACCATACATATTAAATTTTATTTGTTAATTAATTATCTATTTTACTATATAATAGATAAATTGAGAGAAGTTTAAGTACTCCTAATAATTCAACTTCTTTAGGAAGATTTGATGATCCAGCTAAAGCTCATGTTAGATTATTTCTTGGTATAAAGAACCATAATATTTTTTATATTGTAACATATTTGAAAAGTGGGGAATCACCAAATTAAAAAAAATTAGTTGGAGTCAAAAGTAATTGAGCCTTGTAAGAAAATTAGCTATGATGTGAAATGACAGATAAAAACTTTGCTTAAAAAGTATCAAAATGAGAAGAAAAAAAAGAAGACAAATACTAAACTACAAAATTGGTAGTGCAAGTTCATTTTTTGAAGTGATCAAGATGATGTTGGCAAATTTGAATGTGATATTCCTACCTAATAAGAAGAGATTGTTGCAACTGATATGAGAAAGAGAAGAAGAAATGTATCTAACTTTTTGGCTCTATGAATAACTCATAGAACTTAACTTTCAATTCATAGAGCTTTACATTCTAAATAAACAACTCATAATGTGTATATGATAATGGCTAGATAGTAATATGATGTAGGTGTATTATTTAACACTGCTCATTCTTATTACTACCAGCCTATAGTGGATGCTATTGTCTCTTACGATTTAGGATATAAAGCTTCTTCAATTGATGACTACAGAGGCAATTTTGAGCAAGTTTGTTTGTAAAATAAAAAGTGATTTGAATGAAAGAAGAATGAATTAGGCAAATTATAGGTGTTTAATCATTATGGTAGTATTAATTTTTTGGTTTAATATTCGAAGGTACAATATTTTGTAGTCCATTGATGCATTTGGAATTGTAAGAAATAGTATTAAATTTTTGGTTTATTACACTAAAGTATGTCATTTTTGCATTCCATTGATGCATCTAGAATTGTAAGAAATGTTGATACTGTATTTAAGATATTTGTAAAGGAAGTTGGGTCTAAAAAAATTGTATAGTTCATTATTAACAATGATGATGCTTATAAAGTAGCTGAGAAAAGGCTACAAAGCAGGTATACCCTTTTTCCATTAGACTCCTTGTACTACACATTGCATTAACCTAATATTAAAAAATATAAGAGATAGTAGATACTTTTCTATCATTGATGAAATGGTGAAGAAAGCAAGAAAAGTGACTAAGTTTATCTATAATCATGTATGTGTTTTGAATTTGATGAGAAAGGATTTTATCATTGGTAAGAATTTTTGTCATTCTGTCATTACAAAATTTGTAACTAATTTCTTATGACTTTAGTATTTTTTTCTAATAAAAAAGGAATTAAGAAAAATGTATACAAATTATACATGAGTTGTGTCTCAACATGCCATGTCTAATGCTATAATGGAAGTTTCTAAATTATACTTGAAATTTTGATCCCAATGTTAATGGCATGATGGTTGATCCCTATTATGCAAATATTACAGGCAAGTGCACCTATCAAACTGTAGTATAGTGTTAATAAAAATCATGTGTCAATCTCACAAGGACTACAAGTACTAGTAATAACCTTTGTCCCATTATCTAACCAACAAATAGGATGATGATTTAAGTAAAACTAAAATAAACTAAAATTTAACATAATAAAACCAAAATACAGATAGTACTAAGATTAATCAATATCGAATAACTGGTACCTAGGTAAAGACTCTCCCTAAGATTTCTTAAGTATTAACCCAATTATTGATCATTGGATCGTGAAAATTCCTATTTTATATAATATCTTTCTTAATATTATTAATGGCTAATCCTTGGTTGATTAACTGAAATCTATTCCTAGTTAAAACCCCTAAGATTGCATTACTCGATTCGTGAATTTTACTATTAGGTTTGACCCTAATCTAGAAGATTTATATCAACTTATCTTTAGGCTATAATCAACTCCTTTCAATTATGGTAAATCTATTTATAAAAAATGATTTCTCAATTTCAATGATATGAAATCATATATTTAACTAATATCCCATACATATTAATTCAAGAATAAAAATGCGTAATTGATTTGTAATAAAATAATCAATCAAATTGCATTAGATAAAAGATTAAATCATAATATCCATCCCAACTTAGGGTTGTCCTATCTAGGCATTAAACAAACTTAATTCATAAACGTAAAAAACAAAACAAATATCAAAAGTTCAAAAGAATAATTAAAAAAAGAATTTATAAGCTATATATCCCTTTTTCTCTAATGTGGTTCCCTTGAAACTTCGATAGAAAGTTGTTCTCTATTGGATCTCTGAAGTAATCTTCGTGTTTTCCATTGTCCTAGGTTCATAATTGTGTCTCAAACCCTAACTTTGACTCTAACTCCATCTCTAACTTCCTTTTTTTTTATTAGCCTTCATAATTTCCTTATATAGTACAAAACTAGGGTTTATGGAATATATATGATCGTGTGAGTGATTTTGTATCTAAAAAATACTATAGAATCATGAATTTATACATTCACAAGAGCTTACACAGATATGGGACAGTTGTATATGTGATTTACACAGGCAAACCATCATCTTCGAAGCTTTATAAGTTCACAGTGACTTACAAGGTTCCCTACATGGTTGTGAATATTACTAACACAAGCATATACCTCTAAAATAGCTCAAATACTTTCGTTTGCTACCATGATTTCCCTAGACTTTCTCTCCTTTTAATTTCACGAAGACAATGTCAACCTAAAAACATACTAGAAGCAAAATAAATACTAAAAAACACAAAAATCTTAAATAACAAGCAAAACACACTAAATATGGACATAACATAGTGTATTAAATGTTTATCAGTTAACTTATCATTTGATTTGTAAGGCTTTGATGAGAGTACTTTGTTTGACTAATAGTGATGAAAAAATAATAATGAGTTAATTTTATGATACCATAGAGAGGGCGAAGGAAGCAATTAAGATCGGTATAAAAAATAGGTGTTCCTTGTATAAATTTGATCTTGTAATCATCATTGAAAGATGGAAAAGACAACTTTACTCTTTGTTATTTGCTACTAAGACATTTTTGAATCCTAGTGTCTATTTTAGACCAAGTTTACAAAGAATTCTAGAGTTAATAGGGGGATACTATTAATTAGAACAATAATTATTTCACATGAGATGATATAAGATCTCCTTAGCTTATCAATGGAGGCATAAAATGATATATACAATGATCTTACGACGCCCATTGCAATTAATCAAGTAAACATTAAACAAACTTAAGTTGGGTGTATATTTCTTCACTTTTGTCATTTGTTTAAAATTAATCATCATTTCATTTTCTTTATAAGATTACTTTTGTTGCCTTATACTTGCCTTGTGAGGCCAATTCAAAAATGATATTCCAACATTGAAAAGTTTTGCAATTTGAATTCCGAGTCAAAGTGTGAGTGTAATTAAGTGTGAATATTTTTAAAGAAAGAAATAACTTGGAACTTTTAGAAATCCCTCTCCCTACAATTCCTGCTTCTTTTGCTCTTTTATGTATATGCCCTTTCTTCCTACCCTTCCTAAACACGATCAGAGGTGTACATCCGTGGGTGCAGTTCATCATTTCCAATAGGCAGAACTGGACGACTGACGGTAACTCACTGGAACCATGGGTGAACTGTCTCCGTCAATAGTCTCTTTCCCTCCTTTAACCCGAAAGCAGCTCACAGGCAAACAGGTAGACAACTCAGTAGTGTCGAAGGTCACTGGAGATGTACATTCAAAGAAAGTAGCAGATGATGGAACCTGGAGGAACAAGCTTAGAGTTTAGCACAACAAAGGTAAGCTCAAATACTACCTGAATGTGTTACAAGATGGAGTTGTTTATCCTCTTATAGAGTTGCTACAAGTTGGAGCAAGAGCTTGGTCCATCGCATTGGTTGGATTTTTCTGGTCCAAAAGGATGGCTTTCCTGGCGGTTAATGCATGGGCAAAGGCCAGATGGAGTAAGAAAGGACTTGAAAAAGTTATGCTAATGGAGAATGGGCCGATACTTTTTAAGTTCTCTTCAAATTCAAATCTTTGTGAGATAATAGAATAAGGACCGTGGCACATAGGTGACCAGCCCTTGTTTTTAAGACAATGGAAACTTGGGTTGGATTTGGATAGGGGCTCGATAGAGATTATTCCATTATGGGTCCAATTTCATAGTCTTCCGATGGAGTATTGGACGGTGGAAAGGTTGAGCCATTTGCCTAGTGTATTGGACAAACCTATTTGCATGGATTCTCATACGGCAGCTATGGATAGAATAGGTTATGCTAAGATTTGAATTGAAGTGCCGAAAGATGCAGCATTGCCTGAATCCTTGCCAATCTATCGACTTGGAGATTCAGGGGAGATGGTCAAAGATATCGTTTCCTTAATCTATCCTTGGAAGTCGAGTAATGTAGATAAGAAATGGGTAGCTACCGGCTGAATATTCCAGTCTGGTTGGCATGCGGACCTAATGAATGAAGAGGATAGGACCAAGGATTAGGTAAGGCTTATAGAACAGGGGATGAATAGGGAGGAGAATGGGAGTGAGGTCAATGTGGTTGAGCCATTGAGTGTGTTTTCGAATGGTCAGATTCAGGGGAGTAAAGCTAATGTAGGGAAGGTAATAGAGAGTGGGACGTCTCTGGAAGTGTCAATGCAAACTGAAAATGGGTTAAATGATCATCAAGCAGGGGCAGTTGAGAGTCAAGGTGTGAAGGATTCTGGGGAGTCATCATGTCCTCATATACCTGGAACTTGTGAAAAGGCAACAGTAGAAGTATTGCCACAATCTAGTAAGAAGGCCGAAATAATGGTCGAAGAATAGAAGAATATGGATAGGGTGGTGAGTGAAGATATAGTGCCTAGTACTAGTAATGGGAAAGAAGCAGGCTCAAACAACAAAGTGGAGGAGTCAAATCAGGTTTCGATGGGACTTGCTAAAAGAAGTGTGGGAAGGAAAAAAGGATTTTTAAAAAAAGCACAAAGGGGTGATGTCCCTTTAGTGTCATTTTTAACAAGATCTTATAATGTCGTTATTAGTTTGGAACACGAGGGGTCTTAATGACCCCCTTAAAAAGATGATGGTGCAATAAGTAGTTGTGGATAAAAAACCTAATTTGGTAGGGCTTCTCGAAACAAAAACAAAGGTCAATGCTGATCGGAAAGGACTAGATTTTTTGGGGACAAAATGTAGTTTCTTATCAAATCACTGTCATCACTACAATGGTCGGATATTATGCCGGTACAATTCGGATAAAGTGGATGTTCGAGTGCTCAAGATGGGGGACCAATTCATGCATCTACAGTGTGGGTTAATTGGGAAGTTTCAGTTTGTGGTTACATTAAATGTGCGTCTAATTTTGCTTTCTAACGAGCAAACTTATGGAAGGAGCTACTGGAGTTACATGAAGGGATGCAAGGGTCGTAGATAGTGTTAGGAGATTTCAATTGTTGTCATAACTCTGATGAAATAGAGGGAGGTGTGCGGTTTCATGGAGGCTCGGGCGTTAAACTCAATAAGCTATTTCGTAGCACTGATCTAGTGGATCTCAGAGAAATTGGAAGATGGTTCACTTGGGAAAACAAGAAAAAAAAAGAATTTGTTTATTAGGAATAAACTTGACCGAGCATTAGTAAATCAACGATGGCTAAGCTCTTTTCCTCTTGCTTCAGTTGTGTTTGGAGAATCAGAATTTTCTGATCATGCGTCCATTTTAATACAACAGCCGAGTGATGGATATAGGATCAGGGCACCATTCAGATTTTTTAATGGATTACTTCAGGTTGAGGGTTTTATGGAGGTGATTTCACAGGTTTGGAGGACTGAGGTTGAAGGGTACAAGGCCTTTCAATTGATACAGAAATTGAAAATTACCGAAAGAGTGATTAAAGAGTTTAGTAAGCTTGGAACACAAAATATTCAGGATAAGTGTACTAATTTTTCTGAGATACAGAAGGAATGTTATAGGGACCCCCTTGATGATAACTTAAGAGTACTTGAGGCTAAACGGATGAAAGAATACCAAGAAGCTTTGAACTTGCATGATTCTATCCTTAAACAAAAGGCGAGACAAAATTGGCTTAAGGAGAGTGACATAAATACCAAGTTTTTTTAGGCGTCTATTCTAGCTAGGCGGAATATCAATACATTACTGAACTGAAGGATGAAGGGGGTAGGTGCTACGTGGTCAATAGGAAATTACTAGGCACATTAGGGAATTCTTTTTCAAACTCATAGGAAATATTGAAAGTGCAGGGAATGGCTTTGGGGTCAAAGATGTTTTGTCCCCAAGTCACGAAAGATTAGAGATGTTAAATGCTCCTTTTTCAGCCCAACAAGTGAAGGAGGCCTTGTTTCGGTTAAACGGTTCTAAAGCTCCCGGTCTTGATGGATACTCTGCTAGATTTTTTTAGAAGACATGGAATATCACAGGCCAACTCTTAACGGAAGCGGTGCTAGAGTTTTTTTCGTCTGGAAAGTGATTGAAGGAGATCAATCATACTTACTTATGTTTGATTCCTAAGAAGGAGTACCCAGAAAGGATTACGAACTATCGTCCAATTTCGTGCTGTACAACAGTGTATAAAATAATAGCTTCTCTTTTAGTTGAACGACTGAAAGAAGTATTGGCTGAAGTGGTAAGCAAAGCCTAAGGGGCTTTTCTTCCTTCGATAAGTATTGGGGATAACATATTGATGATGAAAGAATTGTTAGGAGAATACCATACAGGCAAAAAGATTATCAACTGTGCTTTAAAGATTGATCTTTATAAAGCTTATGATACGATTGGATGGGGATATCTAAAGGACTGTTTGGAAGGGATTGGTATGCCTACCCTGTTTTGTCATTGATACTTCAATGTATTTAAACTACATCCATGAGTATGTTAGTAAATGGGATTCCTACGAAACCATTTATTATCAATAGAGGGGTTAGGCAAGGAGATCCTCTCTCCCCTTACCTATTCACTCTGGCGATGGAGGAACTTTCTAGATTATTGACTAAAATGGTAGATTGTAATGGGTTATTTTAGTATCATTATAAATGTAGTGAAATGAAATTGTCACACTTGCTGTATGTCGATGATGTGATTTATTGTGCAAGGCCGAACCACAGATGGTATTGATGATGATGAACTTGATGAATATTTTTCTAGTTGGTCGGGATGAACATGAATGTACAGAAGAGTGGAATTTTTTTGTCTTCAGATGTTTGAAATCCAGAGTGGATTAGTAGTTTGGTGGGGTTGCCTCTCCAGGAAACACCGTTCAAGTATCTGGGAGTACTGATCACTTTGGGTAAGCCAAAAATTTTTTATTTCTTGCCATTGTTGGAAAAATAGAAACGTTGAATCAATGCTTGGCAAAATCGTTTCCTATCACTTGCTGCTAGAGTTACTCTTATTGTTTTAGTGTTGAATAGCATGCATGTACATTGGGCTGCTTATGTGGTAATTCCAAAAAGAGTAACCAAGGAAATGGAGAGGATATTAAAATCCTTCTTATGGACTGGTAAGCATGATAAATGCAAGGGAACAAAAGTCAAATGGAGTGATATTGTAGTGCCTAAAAAACAAGGGGGTTTGGGCATTATTTCGATCACACAAATGCAAAAGGTATTACTTATGAAGAGAATATGGAGATTATTTGTGGATAAAGAAGCGATGTGGGTCAAGTGGGTGCAAATTTATCGCCTTAATGGGCAAAGTTTTTGGCAACTTCAGTCTAGATATGAACATTCTTGGATTTTTAAAAGTCTGTTGCAACTACGAGACATGATTTATCCTGTAATTAAAAGTAGGGTAGGGAATGGAGAGGATATTTGTTTCTGGTTTGACAATTGGAATGAATTCAGCCCATTATGATGGCGGACTGATCTACTAATTATTAGAAATCGAATTCCTAAGGAAGCAACAATGGCATGGATATTTCGAGAGAGGGCACGGTTGAATAGATGCAGATTTGGTCACTTACTTGGCCTTTATGTGAATAGTGTGCAACTTCGAAACCAGACGAACAAGTTGATTTGGGTGGCAAATCATGGTGGGGAGTTTATGACTAAATCGACACACGGTATAGTGAGAGAGCTGCATGAAGATGTACCATGGGCTGATTTGGTATGGAAACAAGAAATTAGTCCTAAATCTGCTATTTTCTTGTGTTTAGCTATTAAAAATAGATTGCGAACTAAGGACTGATGGTTTGGTAGCTATGATCCCCTTTGTGTTTTGTGTAAACAAGTCAATGAGGGTAGAAATCACTTATTTTTTGAATGTGAATATACCATAGTGGTATGGAGCAGAATTTTGCATATGATAGGGATCCAAGATTTTTCCTATGAATGGAATGAGGAGCTGAATGATGTTATACGATATTCCAGACCTGGGCTACGAGATAATCTCATCATCCGAACGTCGTTTCATATGGTGATATATCACATATGGAGGGAGAGGAATAAACGCTTATATAAGGAAGTGGAGCAACACATGTATGAGCTCGCTGCTACAATAGTTAACTTGATTAGAGAGTTAATCATAGCCAAAGAGAAGCAAGACACCATTAGACAAGAACTTAAAGTGACTTGGTTAATTTAGCTGGTTTAATGTGGTTATAGGCTGAATATTAATAGTAGTATAGTAGCGGTTGTAGTAATTTTGTTATTATCCTTGTAATAGGATTGTATATTATTGTTTCCAGCTTTGGTAATATA
>JANZLH020000013.1:952801-986209 GCA_026770325.2 Erythroxylum fimbriatum | reverse complement strand
TAGTATGATCACATCATAATTTCCTTCATGCTATGTCATATATCATGGACTTCATTAATTCGATTAAAGATCCATATCAATTCATAAACATTGTTCATGAATATCAAATTAATGAATTATGCCTTTCTTTATTTATTCATCAAGTCTACACACGACTTTTGAATAAAATGCGCTAAAGGGGATTGCCTTTAGGGCACAATTAAACAGTACCGACCTTGAATAAGTCGACTTATCCAATGTACAAGTTGACTTGTCGGTGCTGGACATGTGTAAGTCGACTTATCAACTGAACAAGTCGACTTGCACACGGCTTATACTTACAGTAGGTCCCTCTTTTGATTTCATAGCTATGCATATATGTGACCTAAAGGAAATGTAGTTGAACAGATTCTCTTTCCCACCTGACATGAACAGTATATCCCAATTTTTCATTCACCCTTCCAGCCTTTTTAATATTCTCAGTTACCTCAAGATGAAAACCAAATCAGTATATTAGCATCTACCACTTTCCAATATCTTCTGCACTTACTTATCATATCAAACATTATCTTCTAAACTTATTTGACCGAGAGACCTCTTTTTTATTAAGAAAAAGCACAAAAAATGCAATTGTTTTTGGAACAAAACATGCACATTCATTTCCAACAACCACGATTCCTACTTTTTTATCGTATGACTTTGCGATCAAGTATAAGAAAGGGAAATAGAACATTGCAGTTGATGCTCTTTAGACACTTCATAATATGGATCTTTATACACTGATGTTCAAACAAACTTCAAACTTAGTTATTGGAGGAAGGTAAATCAAGCTTAAGTAATGATAGGTCAATTTAGACTTGAAAACTAAATTGAACTAGGACAATCTCAATACCAAGTCCTTATAATGGAAGGATAATATTATTTAGTGCAAAGGAAGAGCAGTGGTGGTAATGAAGCAGTTCAGGTGAGTATGGAGGGACAACAAACCATGATAAAGATGAATGGGTGTAATAAACATACAAATGAGAACAAGATAGGTGATAAAGTTGAGCAATGTAGATTGGAAACACATGGACGTCACAATCAGATCCAACAGTAACCACAAAAACAAATTCCTAATGCAGAGGGTGAAATAGCAAATTATATAAGTTAGCAAGGAGGGACTAAAAAAAAGCATCTACAATTGGAGAGCATAAAGCATTTTTTCAAGAGGTTTCTGTAAACTTTTCCTATCTGAAAGTAGCTATTGGATGTGTGTCTACTCTATCCGAAAGTAGCTATTCCGAAAATTGATTTTTTTCCAAAAACAAACCAATTGTGTATAGTTGAAGAGAGAATTGCAGATAAATATAATTTCTTAAATCTCAACCCATCAGAAACATATGACCAAAAATCGATAAAGTTTAAACTAAGAAGCCAAACCTAAAAAGTACATTTCATAGAAGAATCCTTGAAAGATTCTTCTTACATGTTAAAGGCTCATCATTGCAGGCAAAACCAATATGATCCAACAGATGGGATGCTTCCAGAAAAACATTTGATGTATCTAGAAATCACATATCGAAGAAATAACAAATGAAACAATAGAGGAAGCAACGAGCAAGACAAGCAGCACATAAAATCAATATTGTCCAAAAAACATAAAATTGAGAATAGTTAAAGAGAGAATTGGAAATAAATATAAATTATGAAATCACAACTCCTAAGAGAAATACGAAGGCATAGGTCGACACAAGATAAAATCCATACATATTAACCTACAGCTGTACTGGTGTAAGCTGGAGTTAATTTTCTTTTCTGCCTTACCCTTTCATCGACACCCATGAACAACACAACTCCATAACCGAAACTCCAAGCCATTGGAAACCCATTACCCATACCTTCGAAAAACAAAATCGATGGGATGAAAGAGTCTTATGGAGAGAAGAGATAGTCGGACGCTGGGTTGGTTGAAGGGAGAGTGCGAATCTGGAGAAGACAATCGGGAGGTAAAGTGAAAAATAAGGAAAGTTTCCCCATTCTCCTCTCGTCAATAGAAAAAACAAATGCTTTACCTTTCACTGCAGAGACGAAGTAGAGAAAAAAGGAGAGAGTATTTTTCATACCTTTCACTGGGGGCATGAAGCAGAGAGGGACGAAAGAGGGCGAGGACATAGAGAAGGTATCGGACATGAAGCAGAGAGGGACGAAGGAGGGCAAGGGCACAGAGAAGGTATTGTCTATAATGAGAGGGTTATTTTTGTCATTTCTCTTTCTTGTCCTTCAGACAAAATTTTATGTACCTCAATTTTGAGAGGAACAAAAATTTATGTCCTCGTCCTCTGAGGACGAAAAAAAAATTCGCGAGGACGGTAAGCAAACACATCAAAGGACAGAACTTTTATGTCCTCGTCATCCGTCCTCACCCCCGAGGATGGTAACCAAACACAATGATAGTGTGGCTGGTAGGCACCGAAGTGGTCCTACATTGCCAATTATTAATCATTTTATCAATAATTCACATAAGACATTTTTACTTATAAAAAGATAAGGGTAGCATGAAAAAATACACAATTAGTAGAAAAATAGAGACTTGAGGTGAGAGAAATAAAAAGAAAGATAAAAAAATTATGTGTATTTTTATAGGTCTAATTTTTTTCTCCTTGTAATTCTCCAGTTTTTTAGTAGTAAAATTATTCTATTCTTGTCCGTAGTTTTTACCCTAATTTAGGAGTTTTTCACATAAAAATCTGTCTATTTATCACTATTCTTTCAGTCCTATTTAGCTGCAAACTTACTCTAATCTGATCGATTTTTACAAGTGGTATCAGAGCGAGGTGAGAAAATTACGACGAATTTTTTGGTGTAATTCGTTTGGAGTTCAAGTGAACAAAGTGAAAGTTGGTGAATAGTAACTACAAAAGTTGATAACTGTTTATGCATTTATTTTTCTATTAAACTGTGCAGTTACTGTACTTCAAGTATAAAGTACTATTCATGTATATGATACTATTCATACATACGCATACGGTACTATTCACATATGAACTATTCACATGTATAGTTACTATTTATACATACGGGTACTATTTATGTGAAATAGTAGAAGCTAAAATTTTGTTCGTGATAGAAACAATTGCAACAAAATTTGAAATTAAAAAGTTCAATGGGAGTAATTTCTCCTCGGTAAAGATGAAGGTTATTTTGAGAAAAGATAGTTATTTAGCAGCCATCAGCGAAAGGCCGATAACATTCATAAATGATAATAAGTGGAATGAGATGGACGGGAATGTTATTGCAAATCTTCATCTGGAACTAGCAGATAAGGTGTTGTCAAGTATAAAGAGAAGAAGACGGCAAAAGCGATTTAGGATCATCTTACAAAATTATACGAGACCAAATCACTCCACAATAAAAAACTTTTAAAGAGGAAACTATACACTTTACGCATGGCGGAGTTCACTTCGATGACGAAGCACTTAAATACTTTAAATACTATATTTTCCCAACTCACATCATTGGGGCACACAATAGAGATAAGTAAACGTGTGGAACTTCTACTCCAAAGTCTACCAAATTCGTATGATCAACTCATCATCAATTTAACAAACAACACAAACACTCTAGTCTTCGACAATATTTTAACTGCTATTTTGGAAGAAGAGAGTCGATGCAAAAGTAAGGAAGACGGGCTAACAAATTCGCAAAAAGCGGAGGCCTTAGCAGTGACGAGAGGAAGATCAATAGAACCTGGCACAAGTGGGATTCATAGTCGTGGGACATCAAAATCAAGGAATAAGAAGAATTTCAAGTGCTAAAATTGTGGCAAGAAAGGGCACCTGAAGAAGGATTGTTGGAATCTGAATAAGAAAGGTTCTATTCCTCAAGGAAATGCGACAAATACTTCAGATGATGGAGGTGCAATGGTATGTGAAGTGGGAATGACTATTGGAGGTAAGAGAAGATTTGTTGATGTATGGCCTCTCGATTCAACAGCTACTTTTCATATATCCTCTCGAAGAGAATGGTTCCATCAGTATGAATTTATCTCTTGGGAATTTGTGTACAGTTGTAATGATTAAGCTCTGAAGATTGTTGGTATTGGCACCATCAAGTTAAAGATGTATAATGGGACAACTCAGACTATTGAAAAAGTGTAACATATTTAGAACCTGAAGAAGAATTTGTTGTCTGTAGGACAACTAGATGATCTTAGTTTCAGATTTGAGATTCAAAACAAGATCATGAAAGTGATTAAAGGAGCACTGGTATTTATGAAAGCAGAGAAGATTGTTGTAAATTTGTACATGCTAAAGGGAGTAACTTGGTAAGAAGGAGAGGTATCCGTTGCAGTGACTAGTCCAGATGACAAATCTGCAATGACATGGCATAAAAAGCTTGGACATATGTTAGAAAAAGGAATGAAGATATTTGCAGAGAAGAATCTACTTCCAGGTCTCATAAAGGTATTATTACCCTTCTGTGAGCATTGCATTGTGAGTAAGCAACATCGATTGAAGTTTAACCCATCAAAGTTCAGAAGCAAAGAAATTCTAGAATTGATTCACTATGATTTATGGCAAGCACCAGTTATGTCCCTAGAAGAAGCAAATTTCTTTGTGTCATTCATTTATGATTATTCGAGAAGATGTTAGGTGTTTCCTATCAAGAGGAAGGCAGATGTGTTTCCAACTTTCAAATGTGCGGGTGGAACTCGAATCTGGTAAGAAGATCAAGTGTTTACGCTCATATAATGGAGGTGAATATACTGGTAAAGAATTTGATAAATTCTGCAAAGCAAAAAGGCATCAAAAAGTAGTTCACAACGGCATACACTCCTTAACAAAATGGAGTAGCAGAGTGGATGAATAGAACTATGTTGGAAAGTACAAGAGCGATGTTGAGAACTGCAAGCTTAGATAAGAAATTTTGGGCAGAAGCAGTCAATACCGCCTGTTATATGGTGAATCAATCTCCAAGAACTACAATTAAGTTGAAGACACCCATGGAGATGTGGACTATTAAACTAATGGATTATTCCAATCTCCATATATTTGGAAGTCTTGTCTATGTGATGTTCAATGCCAAAGAAACTACGAAGTTAAATCCAAAATCCAGAAGATGTATTTTCTTGGGATATGCTGAAGGAGTAAAGGGGTATGATCCTATTGCCCACAAGATTGTTATCGGCAGAGATGTTATTTTCTTGGAAAATAATGATCAAGAGCAAACAGAAGATGTTAGCACTTTAAAAGAGAATTAAGAGACTACAACAGTACATGTAGAAAGGGAATTTGATCAAAATGCTTCTTCTGAATCTGCACCAAAGCACGAGGAGCAAGAACTAGTCGAAGTTGATGTTTGAGATACTCATAGATCAACTCACAGAAGAAGAGCACCGAGCTGGCACTCATATTATATTATGGAGAGCAATATTACATAATGTCTTTTAACTGAGGATGAAGAGCCATCAACTCTTCAAGAAATAATGAATAGTTTAGATACATCTCAGTGGGTGGCAACAATGCAAGAAGAAATTGAAGCTCTGTATAAGAATAAGACATAGGAGCTGGTATCACTACCACAAGAAAGAAAGCCTATTGGAAATAAATGAGTTTACAAGATCAAATGGAGTGGTGATGATCAAGTAGAGCGATATCGTGCTAAATTGGTGGTAAAAGGATATGTTCAGAAGGAAGGAATTGATTTCAATGAAATATTTTCTCCTATGATTCGACTCACCAGAGTTCGAGTAATCCTGACAATGTGTGCTACATTTTACTTACATCTTGAGCAATTAGATGTGAAAAATACATTTCTTCATGGAGATCATGAAGAAGAAATTTATATGCTCCAGTTAGAAGGTTTTGAAGAAAAAGGGAAAGAGAACTTAGTTTGCAGGTTGAACAAATCTCTGTATGGTTTAAAGCAAGTGCCGAGGTGTTGGTATAAGAGGTTTGATTCCTTCATCATGAGCTTTGGATACAGTAGATTGAATGCAGACCCTTGTGCATATTTCAAGAGGTTTAAGAAAGATGATTTTATAGTTTTACTATTATACGTGGATGAAATGTTGGTTGCAGGCTCCAATAATGATCGTATCAAAGAATTGAAGGCACAGCTGGCTAGGGAATTTGAAATGAAGAACTTGGGACTAGCAAACAAGATTCTAGGGATGCAAATTCACCAAGACAGAAATAATAGGAACATTTGGCTTTCTCAAAAGAGTTATTTGAAGACCGGACATTGCACATGCAGTGGAAGTAGTTAGTCGATACATGACAAATCCTGGTCGAGAGATCGGAATACTGTTAAGAGGATTCTCATATATATCAAGGGAACCTCAGATGTTGCATTATATTAAGAAATATTAGATTTTACTATCAAAGCATATGTTGATGCTGATTATGCAGGTGATCTTGATAAAAGTAAATCCATTACAGGATATGTGTTTACACTAGCTAAAGGAGCTGTGAGCTGGGTTTCAAAACTATAGTCAGCTGTGGCTATGTCAACCACAGAAGCACAATATGTAGCAGCTTTATAAAAGTAAATCCACTACAGGACATGTGTTTTACACTAGCTAAAAGAGCTGTGAGCTGGGTTTCAAAACTGCAGTCAGTTGTGGCTATATCAACAATAGAAGCAGAATATGTAGCAGCTACATAAGCTAGTAAAGAAGCAATGTGGTTGAAGTTGATGTTGGAAGAACTCGAATGCAAAAAAAAACATTATTTTTTTTGTAATAACCAAAGTGCTTTGCATCTTGCAAAGAATCTAGCATTTCATTCAAAGACAAAATACATTCGAGTTCAATATCACTTCGTTCGTGAGAAAGTGGAAGAAGGAACGGTACACATACAGAAAATTCATACAATGGATAACCTCGCTAATTTGATGACAAAAGCAATCAATGGTTAGAAGTTTATATGGTGTCGATCCTCATGTGGCCTTACAAAAACGTAAGCAACATAAAGCAGTAAGGTAGAAAAGAATGGTGTGAAGATATGATTGATTATCAATCAAATCTTCAAGTGGGTGAATTGTCAATACCTACCATGCCTAGTAAGGATAAAATAGCTGACCATTTTGTCAGTCATTCACATAAGGCACTCCTGCTTATAAAAAGGCAGGAGTAGCATGAAGAAACACACAACAAGCAAAAAAAGAGAGACGTGAGGCGAGAGAGGAAAAAAAGAGAGAAACAAAAATATTCTGTGTATTTTTGTGGGTCTAATTTTTTCTCATTGTAATTCTCCAGTTTTTTAGTAGTAAAATTCTCTTGTCCGTGATTTTTACCATAATTTAGGAGTTTTCCGCGTAAAATCTATTTGTTCATTACTATTCCTTCAGTTTTATTTAGCTACGAATCTACTATAATCCAGTCGATTTTTTAAACATACAGAGCCGGTCTATTGCCAACAACAACAAGAGATTGAAAAAGTGACAAACCATGAAATAGATATTATAAGATCCCATAAGAATGTTTGAAAAGCCTTTTTTTTTGGTTGCCCACGAGGTGTCCTAGGCGGGTCCCAACAATGGGAAGACACCTTTAAGCCATCCACACCCAGACTAATCCCCGCTCGAGCCGGGTAGGTCCCTTGCGGGAGGCAAAGCTCTGGCCCCAAGTTTTAAACGGCTGCATACATGAGGGGGGTTCGAACCCACGACCTCACTTAAACCAGGAGAGCCCCTTACCAACTCACCTGCGCCCTGGGGTTAACTATAGTTTCTAATGTGTAGGGATATGTAAGAACCATAAAATATGCATACTTGCAAAAATTTTCCATCATCACCATAATCACTGAATTTCCATTTTCCCTCCACAAAATCTATATTAATATCAACCTAAAATTTGTTTGTGAATATGAATTGGTTGTAGCAATTTCGTACTTATTGTGTTGGCAGACTAGACATTGTTTTGATAAGATTTCAGTTACCTCTTTTCAATTCCTTATGGTAAAACAAAGTTTAAAATCTTTGGCAAAGTGGTCAGATCACCTTAATAGCCTCCAAAGGGACCCAGATGGAGTAATGCTATTAAGGATAGCAAAAGGTTCCAAACCCAGCCTGACCTGACATGAAGTTAATAGATTTGGTTCCAATTTGACCATATTTCAGACTAAGACAGAGTTCTTCATTTAAATTTCATGTTTGGATTGAACTTACACTCGGGTTTGGAGGCAAAGTCTAAATCACATCCATGACATTGTTTTGTTTATAATGAATATTTTAACTCAAGGTGTCACCTTTAATGTTATTAATACCGTACCAACACTTGTACCGTTCAGTACCAGGTACCGTTTTGAACAATTTTTAAAATTTATAAAATAATTCTTAAATTTTTTTAAAAATTGCAAATTAGTTTATTAGTATATTGTATTGTATACTTTATAATTTTACATCAATCCTAGCTTCAAAAATCAAAATGATAAAATTTAAAATAACAACATTTTATTTATTTTTATTAACATTAATTTTCAAATATTGCACATATAAATGATAATTACAATTAATATAAAAAATCATTTAATCATCATAAAGATATTAAATTAAGAACAATGTAAAGTATTTAAAATATTACAATTTTATCATATAATAAATAATGATTACATCAAAACATCAAATAAAAAATAATAAATATCTTTAACTTTCTAACTATTACAATTTCCAACAAAAAAAACTATTACAATTTCCAACAAGAGTTCATGATGAGTAAACAATCAACTAGAAGTGAAACATAAAACAAAAACATTTATAGTTACATTACATATAAACCTTGTTTGGTTAGCATGGATTCTTGTACGGGAAAGTAATCTTTTTCCTAAAATTTATATTATCACGTTTGGTTAAGTTTTTGAGTAGTTAGAAAAGTAAAAACTTTCCTAATCTAGGGAAAATAGTAGCACTTTACTTGGATTCTAATTCTAATAGACTGATATAAAAAGGAAAATTATTCAATATTTAATTTGGCATTACAAATAATAATTACAAAAATAATAATTAATACAATAATTAATCTGGCAGACTAATATAAAATTAAAATATTAATTAACTTTGGCGCTAAGTAAAACAAGTTGATATAACAAGAAAAATTAAATTAATATAGATTTTTTTATATATTAATATTGATTTATGAATAATAAAAACTATAAAGTTCAAAATGAACTTTTCAACTTTTAGAAAGTCCAGGATACCCTTTTAAAAGTACAAAAAAAGAAATTAAAAAGAAGAAGGGAAGTGCTCACGTGCGTGATCCACGTTGTCTTCAACCACCGGACACGATCTTTCTGACAAAGACTTGCGCCTAAATGTGATTGGTCAGTTGCCTTTGCTTAGCGACCAAGTATACACTATACAGACCACCATTTTACTAATGTTTAACAGTAAACTACCTGCTTCAAAAAAAAAAAAAAAAAACAGTAAACTACCTTTCCTTCTAGCCCAATCATAAAACAGAAAAATTAGGATATTTTGACCACGGTCGGCTCACCTATCTCCTAAACCGCACAACCATACGGTGTTAAAAGACTTACCCCATTTTGAAGATGATTAATACTTTTAAATACATGAAAACAACCAGCTACGTGTACTCTCTTCATCAACTCATGCACTTGCAGTGACTGAAAGTAACAGCAAAGGCGGCCCAAACCTTCACCGCCTCTCTTCAGATTTTTATCAAACAGTTTATCGGCAAACAAGCAGCTACGTGTACTCTCTTCATCAACTCATGTGCTTGCAGTGACTCAAATTAACAGCCAAAGTGGCCCAAACCTTCACCGCCTCTCTTAAGATTTTTATCAAACAGTTTATCGGCGGAAAACATCGGCCTTGCTTATTAATCAATTCAAGCCCTTAAATTTGACGGAACCATTGTTAAATTGAACACCTTGATTATTATCGCAAATCGTGTTCTAATGAACCCACAAGTTGGCAAGAACCTGAAATCACCCAATAAACATTCTGCTTCTTGGTCTTCTGAACCAGGAACGATGCCACAGCTGAGTGATGATTGTCAATTCCCAACTGAGTCTTCGTTGATGGAGGAGATGAGCTTCCCTGCTTCTCCTTTCATGGAGTTCGAGACGTTCTCTGCTTTGAATCCATCAGTATTTGAATTCAGAGCAAACCCAGAACCGGAAAGAGTTGTGAAAAATGAAGAAATGGAGGAAGATAGCAGCATTGGGGTGCCTCAGCCTCTTGAGTGTTTGCAGGGGATTTCAATCCCTCCGTTTATCTCTAAAACTTTTGATTTGGTCGACGATCGGAATTTGGACCCCATAATTTCTTGGGGTGCCAATGGAGAGAGGTTTGTGGTCTGGGACCCTGTGGCATTCTCCGGGAGTGTGCTCCCTCGCTATTTCAAGCACAACAATTTCTCCAGTTTTGTTCGTCAACTTAATACTTATGTGGGTATTTTAGTGTCATGACAGCCATCATCGGACTGTTGTGCTCTTTCCTTGATCCATGTTGTTCCGTGTATTGTTTTTGGCTTTCTATGTACTATTTTGAGTTTTCTCTGACGACGCTTTTATTGTAATCGGATTAGGCAATGATCAATCTTGTGTCCTGACGGTCATTATGGATGTAGATATTTGAACTAAGTGCTGGGTGTTTCCTTTGTAGATGTACAGGATCGCGTAATAAAGGGGAAAATAGAGAGAAACTGATGTGTGAATGTGTTTGTTATTCTTACAGGTTTACTTTAAGATTTTACAGTCTCAATGAGTTTTGTTAAAACTGACTTATGTAATTGATGCACTGTTCATGTAAAGCGATGTTCATGTTGTAACGGGACTTACCACCACTGAAGCTAATGTTAGGTTTATTTAGTATGGAACTGATGTAGTGGACTTTTTAAGAAGATGATTAGGAAGTCTACATTGGGCTGATATTATAACTGAGTTTTGATCTTCATCCCGGAAAAGAAGATATCCTTCCCCTCTGAGTGAATTATGACCGGGAGTTGTTTATTTTCATGATAACATTGTTACTGTTTTCCTGATGCTGCAATGGCTTTGCTTTTCTTTTAAGCGTGACTAGTCCCGATGGGCGGTGAATTGCAAGTAAAATTTCAGGCTCTAGTAGAGTACATATTATTGCAGTATGTCTATTTGTTATATCTGACGCCAAAAAAAAAAAACAGTTCTTTCTATGCATTAGACTCAACTATTTCAAACTATCTCACGAGAAGCACATCTTCATTTCATTTCAAACTTCAACTTCTTCCCCATTCATTGTTGAAACAATTTTGTTCTGTATTCAGGGATTTCGAAAAGTCAATGCAGACAGGTGGGAATTTGCTAATGAAGCCTTCAGACGGGGTGAGAGGCATCTGTTAAGAAACATACAGAGGCGCAAGACACCACGCTCGAAGCAGATTGGGATCTATAACGGGTCCTACTCTGAATCAGGAAGTGCTGGACTAGAAATTGAAGTGGATAGATTGAGGAAGGAGCGGAGGATAATGATGAATGAGGTTGCAGAACTGCAAAAGCAGCAATGTGGAACAGTTCATCACATGGAAGCTATAAGTCAAAGGCTTCAGGAAACAGAGCAAGAGCTGGAGCAAATGATTTCTTTCTTGGGGAAGTTGTTTCAGAATCCGCAGTTCTTAGCTCTCCTTAAGAACAAAAAGGAACAGGGAGAAATTCGTTCATCAAAAATGAAAAGGAAATTTGTTAGGCACCATATAAGTGAACCAGATCAATCCAAGTTATGTATGGAAGGCCAAATTGCGAAGTACAAACATGACTGGACAGATCTAACGTTACCTACTGCACCCCCAACTACAAACCCAATTCCTATTGAACAACCTGATTACACTTTACATGGTATCTTAGAAATGGGTCTACATGTAGAAGACTTGCCATTTCCAACAGAGAATGTTGTCTCACGTGAATATGCTATATCAGATGAATCAGCACTGTCACAAGGATTTGCTAAAATCCCAGAGCAGGCTGGGGATGGGGTATCAACCTCAATAAGCAAGGACGTTTCAATTAGCCCAGATCAGGATGTTGTTCCTGAATGTTTTGTCCCCTTCCCCGAGGATTTGACATTGCAGAAGAATATTTTGGAATGCCCATCACCTGGGATTGAAAGTATATTTAAACAAGACGATGGATGGATTGCTGGGTTCGAGACGTGCTGAAATGCCTAGTTCTGAGGCATGGGATAATACTGTCGATTACAATACGCCAAAGTTTGCCCAACAACAGGATGCTTCTCAGATAGGTTGGACGTAGTTTCTTTACGACCAGCAGGTTTTTCAGGCTTTGACATAAAGCTAATTGAGGAAAGACCTCTCCGTCTGCGTCTCCTAATCTGTTCCTTGTAACATTCAGTTACCTTCATTTAATTGCTAATTCTTTTGCCTCCATTTCCTTTCGTTGAGTTAAAGAAGAATCGTACTATTTGTCAATTGGCTGTATGTATTGATGGAAGCACAGGCGTAACATTGTTTGTGTTCTTGCATTGTTTGTCTATCCGCATGGATATTTAAAATGCAGGACTAGTGTACTCTTAAAGCAAGCTGTGGTTTCATGAAGCTGAAATTATTTATTTGTTTCAGCATAATCTAATATAGCAAAACACGCTAGAGGAGGATGAATGTGTGAAAAAAATTTGCAAAGTATTTAAAATCTTTAATATCCTTCTTAAACAAAATGGGTTGATAAATAGAAAAGTTCAATTAAAATTCGAAAGGAATCTGTTAACATTTTAAAAAGAAAGGATCATGTTAGTTTTTTAAAATACAAAAGAAGTCTATTACTTGAAAGGATCCTATTCGTGCTAAAAGAAAAAGTAGTCTGTTAATCGTTATAAGCCTGCTAAAGCTCAAATAGAAATAAGCATGTTAATTAATAGGAGTTCGTTGATGCTTAAAGCGAAAAGATTTCACAGGAACAAAAGGAGCCTATTGAAAAACTGAAAGAGCTTCTTGAAAACACAAACTTATAATACGAAAATTTAAAAATTAGAAAGAGAGAATTAATGGCATAGTAGATTTATCCTATTTGTAATTCTGAAGGTATTATAAGTATAGTTTGATTCTTCGTTATATTTTTAGGTATCAATGGATGCCTTTCATCTTCTGAGTCAATTGCTATTGTCGAAGATAGTGCTTCATCAAATACCACATGTATCGATTTTTCTATCTTCTTTGTTTTTTTATCATATACTCTGAATCTTTTACTAGCAGTACGGTAGCCCAAAAAAATAGCTTCTTCTGATCTCACATCGAACTTTCCAAGGTTGTCTTTTCTATTGTTTAAAATGAAGCACTTGCTGCCAAATACTCGAAGGTAAGCAACATTTGGTTTTCTTCCTTTCCACAGCTCATAGGGGTTTTTTTTTTCAGAATAGGTCATATGAGACACCTGTTGACTATATAACAAACAGTTGACACGACTTCTACCCAGTAACCATGAGGTGGGCCACTTTTTCATAGTATTGTTCTAGCCATATCTATAAGAGTCCCGTTCTTTCTCTCGACATCTCTATTTTGTTGAGGAGTCCTTGGGCATGAGAAGTTGTGAGTTATACCATTTTCATTGCATAAGCCTTCAAATTTTCTTATATCAAATTTTCTTCCATGATCGCTTCGAATCAAAGTAATGCAATACCCTTTTTCAGTCTGAACTTTCCTGCAAAACTTCTTAAAGACTTCAAAAATATCATCTTTATTTGATAGAAAATAAACCTATGTAAATCTGGAAGAGTCATCTACTATAACAAAACTGTAATATTTGCCTCCAAAACTTTGAGTCCTAGTAAGACCAAACAAATCCATGTCCACGAGTTCGAGTGGCTCATTAGTAGTCACAATATTTTTAAGAGGGAAGTTGTTTATGATTTTTTCCTTTTAAACAAGCTTCACAAACTTGATTGTTCTCAAATTTCAAATTCGGCAGTCCTCTTACAAACTCATTTTTGGACAATTTTGACATGTTAGCATGTACAAATCTTTTGTGCCAGATAACTAAGGGGGCGCTTGGTTCACATAAAGTAATAGGAATGGTAATGGGAATGAATATAGTGAAAAATGGGAATGGATATAATCATTATAATTATGATGGTTGGTTAAAATGAAGGAATGATTACCATTGTCATTGATAGTGGTTGGTTTATAAAAAATATTGTAATTAATTAATTACAAAATGAATTGTATTTTAATTAATGAATGAATTATATTTTAATTAATTAATTACAGAATGAATTATATTTTAATTAATGAATGAATTATATTTTAATTAATTATAATATTTTAATTAATTATATTGTAATTAATTAATTGTATTTAATTAATTAGTATTAATTTAAAAAAAAAGAGTTACTACTAAAGAACGAGTTTCATTTCTCTACTAAATGGAGGGTACGGAGGATTCCCCAAAAGTGAGATATCAAACTATTGCCCTTATAACGATTAACAACCAACCACTCACTTTTCATTCCTTACTCATTAACTCCTTCCTAAACCCATCAACCAAGCACCCCTTAGACTTTTCAATTTTTCGGTTTAGTTTTTAATTTTTCAATCCTTTTATTTTAATAATTCTTATTATTAAAAATTGGTTAGTTAATTAATTAATTAATCAATTAAATTTTGTTTAATAATATATTTTAAATTAAATTTCAAATTTATTTATAGATAAGGATAATAACTTTCAATAATATTCTTAATTCTTTAATTTTATTCCGGCTGAATCTTTTAAAACTTATTAATTTTTAAAACAATGTTAAAAATAAAATTTTAATAGACAGTAAAATTAAATAGAATGTGACATCATACTAATATAAGATGACGTGATATATTTTATAATTTGAAAATTTTGTTAGATGACTTTACTAGTGACATAATAAACTTTATTAACAGAAAAAACCAATTAATACTTTATTTATTTATAATAAAATATATAAGTTTTTAGAGTGAACCCATATGACATATCTCTTAATAATTGTTTTAAAAATATAGAAAAAATATAACATCAAATATTTATTTTAAATGTTTTAAAAATATTATAAATAAACTTAAACACTCTAATTTAATTTGTATTAAGCTTTAAATTAAACTTTTTGCCTGACAAAAGATCTGTTTCTGGTAGAGGTTGGCTAGAGCCACAAGTTACGGTCTTCATGGTTGTAGAATTTGGATAAGAAGTGTGATAGTGGTGTGCTCTTAGTGCGTGCTTTTTGGCATCATCAATGGTAGGAAAACAAAAGCACTGTGCACAGTGTGCACTTATAGTCTGAGAAATGGTGCATTAAAGTTGAAATCCACCCTCCACTCAGAACACAAAGTCTTGACAACGATGCTTAGCCACCTTCGCAATAGGTAATAACGACAAAACAAACAACAAAAAAATTGAAGGGGGTTCTTTGGAATCTATGAACTTTGCAGAAGAAGACACGTCTCTGCTATTTTTTATAGTATATCCATTAATGTACTATCTCAACACATCAGCTTATGCAGTTGTTATATTATATTGATTTCTTGTCTGGAATATGCCATGGTTGTTGTTAGGGCCAATCTCCTTCTCTTTTTCGTTCTTTGTCCAACCTGCCCTGACCTACTGTTTCTAAGGTGCCCATCTTGCCCGGTTGAATACTTTCCCACTTTCTCGAGCACCTTCTCTCTCTTAAAGCTACTTTTGACTAAAACTGCGCAGCTGGGTGTCACTTGTAATCCTCTGTTTTTCTTCTTTTTCCATGTTTTAGGTTGATGTGAATGATCAAAAGTTAGTTTCTTTAAAATGGGTTCTTGTTTGTTTGTGCTAAATTTTTGAGCTTTTGATTGAGTATCTATATGATGAACATGGGTAGGGTTCCTGATTCTGCGAATTCTAAGAATTCTGAAGGTAAATTGAAGAGCATGAAAAAGAAGAAGAGCGAAGGAAATGGAAGGGAAGAGGAGGAGATTGGTTGCTGGGTCAAACTCAGGTTGATGGGAGGTTGCATGCCTTCAAGTTCAAAAGTTGATAACTCAGCGAGGGGTACCACTTCCCAGTATGGTAATAGGCTTGTCATATCGTTTGTTTCTGATGCTTGTTTTCTTTTTTGCTTGAGAGTTTAACACAAACCTAATTTTGCTGAAGTTTTCTACGTTTAGAGTTCCCCTGATCCTTTTCGCACTAAGTTGCGAAAACCTTCTCTTGGATTGAAAAATTAGTAACTATATTATCTTTGCTGGAGGTGGAAGCACTATGGTATATTTTTCTGGAAAGAAGATGATTTGAGAATTTCGTTTGTTGTTGGGTGGCAGCACACGTTTATTTGGCTTTCAGTGGAAAGTAAATCAACGGATGAGAAGAATAGAGATCAACCAGTTGTTGCAGTGGTGTCCTCTACTACTACTAGCAATGTAGAAAGTGCCTCATCAACCCCAAAATTTAGTGAGGAACTGAAGCTTGCTTCTCAGCTTCGAAAGTTTACCTTAATGATCTTAAATTAGCTACTAGAAACTTCAGGCCTGAAAGTCTTCTTGGGGAGGGTGGATTTGGTTGTGTTTTCAACGACCTTTTTGCATGAGCTTGTGCATCGTTTTGCAGTAATGTCAAGTTGAAACAATCATCTTTTGTTTTTTTGTAAAAAGAGTCTTATAATGTTGGAATCATTTACTTACCTTAATGCAAGAGTAGTGTTAAGTTGGACTTCGCTTGAGATTATGATTTCAATTTTCTTATGTATCCACTTATTAGACTGAAACAGGTTATCTACTTTCCTTTATTTGGAAACTGATCATGTAAGTTTGATTTCTGTAATGTTTTACTTAAAAATTTTAAAGAATTTCAAATGGAAAAATTAACATTGGTGTCTTGGCTTTATAATGTCTTCAAGCTTATCCATTATTTGTTAATACTTAAGCATGAGTTAGAAAAGAGCATTCTTTACCAACTATTGTTGCTTGGGATGAATATAATTTAATATGAGAAAATAATTATATTTCTGTTGTTGTTTGGGTTGTTAAATTCTTTTCACAGCTGTTATACTCAGTGATGCATTTTCCTTCAGAAAAGTTATTTTACATGATTGATCTTTAATGTTCTCTGGTAACAACCACTTATGTGCAGAAGGGTCCTTGCCTCTTCCTTGGTCTATCAGAATGAAAATTGCTCTTGGTGCAGCTAAAGGTCTAGCATTTCTCCACGAGGAGGCTGAAAGACCAGTAATATATCGGGATTTTAAGACATCAAACATACTATTAGATGCGGTATGTGGCTAATACATGCATCAACAGGGAAATTTTTGTCTAATCCCATGCTTTCTTTAGTTTCTCTATTGATGTTCTGAGAAGGACAATGATACCACTTCTAGGATTACAATGCCAAGCTTTCTGATTTTGGACTTGCCAAAGATGCTCCTGATGGAGATAAAACTCATGTATCGACTCGAGTTATGGGAACATATGGCTATGCAGCACCAGAATATGTGATGACTGGTAGGTGGCATTTAATTGCTTTTCCTGTAAGGTTAGAAAGCATCGCGAGATAGACATTGGAATTCATTTACTAGTTGATGCACCTCTTTACTTTGATACAGAAACAGGGTATGATTATGGATTTAAATGGTAGGGATTGTTTGAAGGAATCATTTGGAGGCGATTCATATGTTGCTTGAATGTGCAAAAGAGGCATTTTAATTTTCTTTTGGATGTGCATGGACCCAACTCCTAACTCAATAGTCAGCCTTGGCCCAAAAGATTACTATCTAGTCCCTTTTCATACAAGCCAAACGTGGGCTTGAATTAAGCTCATCAAGAAATGGAAGCTTAGTCAGTTTTCTGTCTGTTTGGATACTGCATTTCTTCAAACTGTTTGGAAATGTTACAATCCTGCATAGCTAGGATATAAAGAGAGGAGAGAAGGAATATTTCCATTGTGAAAGAAATTTTTGTCTTATCCATTGACATTAGAACCATAATGTGGTGGGTCTCACTTGTCTGCCATTACTCTTTGTTGGTTGATTGGTCTGCATGACCATTATCAAGTTCTTAGGTGGCCAACAACATTAATATTCCACGGCCATTATAACTAAGTGAAAGATCAAGATGTGAACTACAGGACCTTTTGGATAGGAAATTGACCAATAAGGTTCAAGTTACTTAAAATCTTATTACGTGAATGAACTTGAAGTCGTCCATCTCCCAATAAGCTGAGCTTAAGTTGTCAGCCGTACACCAAACTGTCATTCCATCTAAAGCTTGAGAGGTCTTTTAACAACTTGACATGACTTCGAGTTTTTTATTCACATGTCTTCTTTACCCTTCTGTTGTGGATGCTGTATACTTGTTGCTTTATATATTAAGGACACAATGTAAGCCATTAAGATCACTAGTGAATTGATGTTATCTTCATCAATAGTTGATGGTATTGAATTGTTGTTTATTTAGCACAGCTAACAATTTTTGTATTTGGTAATCTCTATTTTTTTTTAACTATTGAAGTGTTGCAATCTCTAATATGTTGACTTTTAAAATACCATTCTTTTAGTTGGCTATCAGTTGAATTGTCCACTATTGGACATTCATATATTATGTATGTTGTGAATGGGATTATCAAAAGTCTCAAAACATCTTACTCAAACTTGTTCTTTGATTGGCTTAGGTCATTTGACATCAAAGAGTGATGTCTACAGTTTTGGAGTAGTTTTTCTTGAAATGCTGACTGGACGAAGATCAATGGACAAGAATCGACCTAATGGGGAGCACAATCTTGTGGAATGGGCAAGACCGCATCTTGGAGATAGGAGAAGGTTTTATCGGTTATTGGATCCCCGTCTTGAAGGTCACTTCTCAATAAAAGGTGCACAAAAAGCAATCCAGTTGGCTTACAAATGTCTAAGTCGTGACCCTAAAGCCAGACCTCGGATGAGTGAAGTTGTGGAAACTCTAAAACCCTTGCCAAATTTGAAGGATATGGCCAGCTCTTCCTACAACTTCCAATCCATTCAGATGGATCGTAGCAAGTCAAAATCCAATGCTAAGAATAGTATTAGAACACAGGGGGCATTTGTAGCAAGAAAAGGACAACCTTTGAGGAGCTTATCCAGTCTAAGTGATGCACGTGGTTCCCCGTACAACCAACTTTACCAATCACCGAAACCTAACGGGAAAAAGTCATAGTTGCTGTTGGTCCTCGTTGGCTTTAGCATGAACATTTCCTTTAACAAGTGTTGGAAACCGAATAGAGGGTGGTTCCATGATTCCGTGAGAAGGGTATGGTCTTTTGTTATCCGTTCACTGCATTCTATCAGATAAGTTCTTAAACAGCCTCCATGCACTTAACCCCTGCTTGGAGGCCTTCTGGTTAGTAGTCACTTAATGCTTGGATGCCTTTCTGCATTTAATCTCTGCTTTCTTAGTTCTTTAGATGCATTGCTTGTTCAGATGAACTCAAATAGGAGACTGAAATGACTCTGCAAATACGATTAGATTATTTCTATGAAGTCGGTGGAAATGAGGGATTGGAGTAGTCGGTCATCCGGATGATCGTGAATTGGAGGGGTGGTATGGGGCCAATATATCTACTACAGTTTATTTTATTTTTCTGATCAAATCGATGTACCTGTAATGCTCTGCTGTATCACCACTTCTGTGATTAAATTTTCTGCTATTAGTTTCTTTGTTGTACCAAAGTAGTTTGAAGACAAAAACTCAGTGATGTAAATCTTACTTTGATGAAAGCAAGTGTTGTAACTTTGCATCAATGCAATGCGGAATCTGTGTGTATCAAGTTCTTGGCTGCTAGTTTGACGATTTCATCAAAAAGGGTAATCCGTATGATTTAGTTAACAACTTTCGTTTCATGATCTGGATGGACCATAGCTATAAGCAATTGGTGGAAGAGAGCATAAGGAAAAGCTCTAGCAAGCCTTTTTGCACAAGTAATGAGGCAACATAAACAATATCTAACAGAAAAGTCAGAAGCAAGAGTAGTAACCAATAATCCATCAGAAGCAAGAGTACTAACCTATAATCTATCTCTAAATCTTAATATAAATAAATCATCATGACACTCAATCTGAATTCTGGAATTCAATGTGTAATTTTTTGCAATACAAATTCTGGAGGGCTCCACCATTTGGCAGGATAATGACATGATATAGCCATTAAAAAAAGGACACTAGCTGTTTTTTTCCTCAAGTGGGCGATATCCGGCAAGTTGATAAGATTCATGCCTCCATCGTTTCCATAGCAGATCTTGTTTCTTGTTCTCTTAAGATTGATTTTAGGTCACTTTGGGGAATTTGCCTTGCGTTTCCTATCTGTTTTCTCGTCAAGGTTGGATTCTTGCAAACTGCCCTTTTCTTTTTTCCGTATTTTAACTTTATGTTTGGTTTCTGAGAAGTCGCAGGTTGTAAGGAAAATTTGACCCATAAACCAAATTTTCGTGCCGGCCAAAAGAGGGTTTTTTTGTGAATGTTTGGATGGGAAATTTCTGAACTTTCAGTTTAATGTCGATGTTTCTGATGAACATGCATCGGGGTTTTTCAACAGTTCATGAACTAGCAGACCCATGTGTTTGGTTTTTAGGTTCTCTTTTGGGGGACAAAAGTTTGTGTTTTGGGGTTGTTTTCAACTTCTAAACGGTAAGAAGATGAATCATCTGCTCCCTCGTATTACTTCCCTTTTCCTTTAGAGTCGGTAGAAAAACGGCTTGAAAGAGATAGATCAAGGAAAGGAAAGAGAGAACAAAATCAATTTAACCATGAGATAGCTCGAGCTTGAAAGGTCCTTGTGGAATTGAAAGTTGTTTATATCACATCTAGTGTAATTCTCAGAATCGAATATAAACCTTGCTATTGGTGTTCAGAGACTGTTCTTCGTGAGAAGTGTTTATGGATTAAACTTCCATTTTTACCTTCATAATGCATTGGTTGTTTCTTGTTATTGTTGTGTTTCATGGTGTTTTTCCTTATTATAACTTCCATTGTTGACAGTATCAGATATGGGGCAAGCCTTAGGTTGTATTCAAGTGGATCAGTCTAATGTTGCTATCAGGGAACAGTTTGGGAAGTTTGATGATGTGCTTGAACCTGGTTGCCACTGCTTGCCATGGTGTCTGGGGTACCAGGTGGCTGGTGGACTGTCTCTACGTGTGCAACAGCTTGATGTTAAGTGTGAAACTAAGACCAAGGTACATTGTTTCCATGAATGGATACCACTACCACTACTTTTAACGTTACTTTGCTAAATTCTGTGAATCGGAAGCGGAGTATCGGGGTGTCTCCTCTTCTTATTATAATTTAATCAAACAGGAAAATGATAAAGAAAAGAAGGTGGAAGGGCAACAAAATAACATTGTGTTATCTTAGTATGAACTTGTAGTTTAGGCTATTGTGGTCTGGTATTCCCACTGATAATTCCCTGTTTTCAGGACAACGTTTTCGTCACTGTTGTTGCATCTGTTCAATATCGAGCTTTGGCCGAAAACGCTGCTGATGCCTTCTATAAGCTCTCTAACACCAAGGCCCAAATCCAAGCCTATGTTTTTGATGGTATGTATTTATTTTTTTCTTTGGAAAACCAGTAGAACTACACTGTTTTAATGTTTGGACTCAGTAGTTAATAATTATGTTTAATAGTAATAGGATATAATCTGGAATTACAGGGGATTGTTTGACATGAGTTTAAAACTGATTTTTGCATCCTCAGTCATCAGGGCAAGTGTGCCGAAGTTGAACTTGGACGCCGCCTTTGAACAGAAAAATGATATTGCAAAAGCTGTGGAAGATGAGCTTGAGAAGGTATCACTTGAATTATGCAGGTGATGCTTTATGCATGCTAACCTAACCCCTCTTTCTCTTCTCTTGTAGGCCATGTCTGCATATGGTTATGAAATAGTGCAGACTCTTATCGTGGATATAGAGCCGGATGTTCATGTTAAGAGAGCAATGAATGAGATAAATGCTGGTAAATTTTAGGTCTTATAATGATATAGCCATATCAGTTCATTTCTTTCTGAAAAATTATATTTATTCATGACTGCTCAATCTGCTGGTATTAGTAGTAATAGAACATGAGTCGGCTAGAGAGTGTTTAGGCTCTACGAGAGTGACGATACTCTTGAAGCTTCGAGCTTTTGTGGTTTTAAGCATCATTCTGTGTAGCGTACTGATTCTCCTGCAAAATGTTACAACAGCCGCCAGACTGAGAGTGGCAGCAAATGAGAAGGCAGAAGCGGAGAAAATTTTACAGATTAAACGGGCTGAAGGAGAAGCAGAGTCTAAATACTTATCAGGGCTTGGCATAGCTCGTCAGCGTCAGGCCATTGTTGATGGGCTGAGGGATAGCGTGCTTGCGTTTTCAGAGAACGTCCCTGGAACATCTGCCAGGGATGTGATGGATATGGTGCTGTTAACTCAATATTTCGACACAATGAAGGAGATTGGGGCATCCTCAAAGTCTTCCTCCGTTTTCATCCCCCACGGCCCTGGTGCAGTGGGCAACATTGCTGCACAGATTCGCGACGGACTTCTTCAGGGTCATTCCGCCGATCTGCTTCACTAGGAGGACGATTTGTTTGATCAACTTGCCAGATATTTGGTTACTGAATACTACAAGTTGCTAAGAATTGTACAAGTGTGAAGAATGTTAGAAGAGAATGTAAATATGCTTGTGATTGATATCCTAAAACTTATTTACTAGCCATTGTTGTATTGAAAATGGATATAATTCTGCTATCAGAGTCATCTGTCTATCTACATTTTCTCTGAGAAAGCATGGAGCTGAGATGTATTTCAGTTCATTGGATGTGAGAGTGAGCTAGAAGGATTAGTTTTGACAATGGGTCAAGTTTGGACCCGAGTCCAAACTTTTTAAGCTCGAGTATGACCCGAAACTTGAGTCAAATCAAATTGGGAAGTCTTTTTATTAACTCTTTTTAAATTTTTGATCAAATCATTTATAACATAATTATAACCCCAGATTTGGCGAATGAATATAATTTTTAATGTGGGTAAATTATTTTTATTATTTAAAAAAATTATGTAATCGCAATTTTTTAATGTGAGTAAATTATTCTTATTATTTTAAAAAATTATGTAATTGTAATTTGATAATACGATCAGTGGAAATTTTCTCATTGATGCTAAATTTAAAAATTTTACTTAATTTGTATAAAATTTTAACATTTTTTTAATTTTTGTGCTATATATACAAAAATTCATAGACTTATGTGTTGCACATAATTTGTTTACCATATTTATAATTCAAATAAACCAAAATTTTAAAATTATTTTCAGTATTATATTTTATTTTAACGTACATAAAAATATTTTAAACATTTATATTTTTAAGCATATCCTTAATATTAATTGAAAATTAACTTTTCAACTGTAATTGCAATTAAAAACCTTTGAAATAGCAAGCAGAAAAGAAATAAGTTTTATTAATTAAACATCATTAATAATAACATTAAATACTCACAAAGTACTACAATTTTCATTAAGAAAAATTTCAATCACTAAATATAATTAGAAAAGAAAACCAAGCCCATTAGGTCGCTTGTTAAGGTAAAGTCAATATTTTAAAAATTGAATCGGAAATTAAATCGGTAAGGTATGAAGTTTACAAAGTTTAACTAATATTAGATTATCATAAAGTAAGTCATTGAATAAAATTGGAGAATTTAAAATAAAATTGAAAAACAATGTTAAATAAAAATTAATTAGTTTATTTTATTTTATAAAAATTGATTTCGATTAATTAATAAATTGATTTATTTTTAATAACAAGATTTATTAAAATAAATTAAATTGAAAAGTAAAAAACTGGAGAAAAAAAAGGAGACCAGACTTTTATTTTCAATCACAGGGTAAAATAGAACTACAGTAACGTGTCTTCTTCCTTATAGTCAAATTAAATATTCCATACTTTCTGGAGATTGATTCATCACTGACACACATAGGTTGTCAAATTCTTATTGAATGCTATCTGTTGTAAAAGAAAGCAAGAGGCTTGTTGGCCGATGGACACTTGACTACGATGTTTTTGACGTGTAATGATTTATATGAATCCCGACAAAATGAGGATTGTCTGAGCTCTGAAGCTCTGTAGCTGACAGTTCCCACGTAAGAGTTCATATATATCAGATTCATGCCACCTATGTAGGGTTCATATCACCCATTAGCTTCTTTTTCTTTGTTGTTGGAAACTGCGATTTGGGTATCCGTTTTTTCTCAAATTTTCGTATGTTTCTCCTCCGTCCTGTAAAGATCATATCATTATTGTTCTGATAGCAATGTTTTAGCTGTTATTATTTTTCTTTTATAATGGTGTTCTGTGTAATAGACTATGGTTCATTCAGCAAAATTATGTCAGAAAGATTAGTAGAGCAGAAGCAGCATAAATTCATCCTGTTGCTGCTTCCATGGATGATAAGAAATGTATAGAAAGTATCTGTCTACTTAACAGAACTTTGATACTGACACAAATCAACAAATGAATGTATATAAACTTTTGATTTGATGGCTTTGACGAGTTCTCCTACTCTTTGACAGAAATGGGCAACTTTTACTGCTGTATAAGAGTGGATCAATCCACAGTTTCCATCAAGGAGACATTTGGGAAATTTGATCATGGTCTTGATTTGCAGCAGCTGGATGTTCAGAGCCTGAATCACATCTTGTCTGTAGAATAACAGATGGGACTGATATACAGTAGATTTAGTTCATAAACATTTATGGTCATCTCCTAAGCTGACAAGTTCCTGTTCCTGTCATGTTCTTCAGGATAATGTATTTGTAAATGTTGTAACCTCAGTTGAATACCGAGCCCTGGCAAACAAAGCCAGTGATTCTTTTTCCAAGCTTAGCAACACCAGGAACCAATCCAGGCTTATGTTTTTGATGGTATAATACACTTTAATGTCTTTATTGGCCACTGCTTATAGTTCTTGACGAGGTTAAATCTGCAAATTTTCCGGTAATTAGAGCAAGAGTATCAAAACTAAAATTGGATGATTTTTTTGTTGGAGAATGATTTAAAGTTGTTAAAAATAAAGTTTTTGTTTTAAGATAAAATTTGGAAAGTAGTATAGTTAAGATATGCTATTTGTTAAAAGATAAAATTTTATATATTAAGATATAGTTATTATCTGTTAGAATTTAAACTTTTAAAATTTTGATTTGTTTGTTTCATCTTTATCTAGATATTAGCTAAGTTCGTTATTTCATTATTTATATATTTAGGCCTTTAACGTCAATGTAAAGTGCAACTCATCAATAAGTTGCCTGTTGCATTATCTCTTTTTTATTCTATTTTTTTGGTTAAATTCTGGTTCTAAAATCCAACATGCTATCTGAGTTCTCAAAGATTTTGAGGGACTTATGAGTGAGTAAAGCTTTACAAGCTCAAGAGCAAAGAAGGGCAATGAGAATGAGAAGTATATCATCAAATTCAAAAAGTCTTACAACTTTGAATCTAAGAGGGAACGATTTGGAGAATGATTCAAAGTTGTTAAAAATGAAGTCTTTATTTAAAGATAAAATTTAGAAAGTAGTAAAGATAAGATATGCTATTTGTTAAAAGGTAAAATTTTATCTATTAAGATAAAGTTATTATTTGTTAGGATTTAAACTTATAAATTTTTGATTTGTTTGTCTAATCAATAATATTTTTTGACACTTAAAAATACACTCCACATTGATGAAAATATATCAACAATCAAACAATTACACAACAAATAAATCTATTAGTTTAACGAAATTATAAATTTATTATAACCTTACATAGACTATATGGAATTCTTATTCAATTTCAGTTAATTTTGACATGTATACGTTACTAAATAATTAAAAAGTTAAAATAATTTTGACACTCAAAGATATATAATAACAACATAATTAATCTAAAAACTTTTTTAATGAAATTATAATAAATCCCTTTTTCTTGTGTTAAGAAATTGTTCAATACTAATGAATTCTATCATCATTTCTTTTTTTTTACTTGTCTCTTAAACCTTTTTTCTCGATATTTATTCGCTTTTACTTTCTAAGATTTATTTCTAGGGGACACTTACAGGCCTAATGTAGAAACTGAATCCCACTGAGAAAGTCAAGTTGACTCCAAGTCAACCTCTCATTCGGCCACTCATTCTTTAAAGGAGCAGGACAAGATAAAGTTGGACAAAGCCGTTTGGTTGATGATTAACAATCGACTTCTCTATAACACTTATCAAGAAACTTCATAAGTACTTTTAAAAATTCACGAAAATAATCATATGATACTGTTAAAACTAACACATACTATATCTTATACCTACTCAAAATAGGCGTTAGATAAAATTGTACATGCCTGAATCATTCTATGTTTGGAGGAAACTAAAGGCAATGAACATATTAATATAGAAGAAGAAAGAAGAAATGGGCATTTTATGGAACACAGATTAGTTGGAACAGATTAGTTGGAACATAGAGGGATTCGTGTGAGATTCCTCTAACATCTTTGTTTCTTCTAACTAAGGTATCATAACTGCAACTATAAGTTACTTTTTAGCCAATTACATACTTATTTACTGTAAAAGCATATACGTTGTTGAGCATATCACATAGGAATATAGGATACGGTACAATCACAAATTGGAAACAATATAAAGATGTTAACAAAAGAAGAAACGAAACCATCTTCTACCCTTTATCCTCCCTGATGAGATTGTATGCTTGTCTTAGAATCGGCCTTTTCTATATGAGAAGCTTTGAATTTGTGCAAATTTAGATTTCACTATTGTCTTCTCAGGCGAGAGGTCAGTTTGCTTGGTGGGATTGGTAAAGTTTTAAGCTTAAGTTATCGTGATAAGACGGTTACTTAACATAGTATCAAAGTCTTGGTCGTGAGTTCAAATTCTACCATCCACCTATTATTCAGCACAAGGTAGAGCGGTGAATCTGTCACTTAACACCTGGCTTCTCATTGGTTCCTCTTGTTACAGAGGAAGACTGATTTGGTTATCAGACCAAGCAACCATTTTTGAATATTTAAATAACTTTTTCTAGGCCTAACAACTAACAAGACAAAACAGGAAAGGAACAAACATTTGTTTTTGTCCCCAAGAAGACATGAAACTGTCCAAAGAATTCTCGACGACGCTAAGATTAAGAGTCAACATTCAGCAGAAACAACAGACACAGATATATCAAGTGATAGGAAATGTACCACTGAAACGGTTGTTGTTGAAGGCTGGGATGATTGTGAAGAATTTGTGGAGGTTCTTCCACAGGGTTGGAAAGAGAAATCAGAGTAATTTTTCTCTTCTCGAACCATTCCTCATTGATTGTCATTAGAGCTACCACTCCACTTCACATTTTGACCAGCAAAAGCTCCTGCAGTCGGAGATGGAAGAACCTGAAAGAACGTAACAAGCAAACTAATTGAGAACAAAAATAAAATTCTGTTGAGCACCAATTAGAACACATGTCCATGTGATTTCGTTCAGTACTTAAAAACTTGTTGAACTTACACTAGATGTAGAGAAAAGTACAGGTGAGTCCAAGAGCTCTGTTGGGGTTAAACCAATTGGATTAGCTACATAAGAAGGAGAAACAGGCGGAGGAGAGACTGGCAATGGAGGAGGAGGGAATGACCTAAATTTAGAGACTTCCCCAGTTAAAGCTATTCATATCTTTGGTATATCATTACCTGAAAGAAAAATAGTGAAAGAAGAAGAAGAAATCATGGATTGGTTCAAGAAAGAGAAGTTCGTTTGGGCATTTATAGAAGAATTTAAGCTACCAGAAGCTGAGGAAGCCATGAAAGAAGATATAGCGAATGGTTAAGAGGGTGTTCTACGAAATATTGAATGTAATTTTTAATCCCTCAACTTCCATTTTTATTAAATCAAATTTAAAAAGTATTACCTCAAATTTTATTAAAGTTTTTCTTTTAGAAAACAAATTTTCTTAAAGTTGATAATGAGACAATAAAACACACTCCATAAGCTTGAGTCGGATTCAGAGTCTTTGGTAATCTTGACCCAACATGGGGTTGGAGTGCGTCATCCACTTTATGTGTTGGTACATGAGATTCGTACCCTTGCTGTTCGTGATTGGGAATGTCGGATTTGTCATGTCCCTAGGCAGAAGAATCATGTTGCCGATTGGCTTGCGAAGTTTGGTGTTCATTATAACCCTTACTTAAAATACCCATCTTTTTTATCTCATTCACCCAATCCTCATTTTCATTTTTATCCCTAATTCTTATGAAATATAGAAAATCTTTAATCCCCAAATTAAAATTAAAATTGAAATTCAACTTGTTTTCTCAATATAATTTTATGTGACCAGGCCTCATCTACTCTTTAAGTGAAAGAACAGTTGGTAAAAGCTTAGATTGATTACTTGTTTTGAACTTTGTAAGTTTATGAGCAATGGTTGATACGTTCGATAACCTAATGTTAGAGAAGAGGAGTTTCTCCCAAAATTACGAGAGAAAGAATTGAAAAAATTGAAAAAAAAAAGGATTATGATCTTACAATTGTGCATGAATATCAAATCTAAAGGTTTATGAGAGATGCTCTAACATCTCCCTAAAAAGACTTCCTAACGTACTTTTATGACTCTTTAACAAAAAAGGAAGCCTGCCATAACATCTTATATCCCGCTTGATATTCTAGCCAGGAAGTTACTGTTAAAGGTAACTAAATGACCACTCCTCCCACAACCTAGACACCACTCTACCTGGATTCCCCGTTGGATCCTTACCCAACACGCCTGAAACTACTAGACATTAACCATCTAACATCTTCAACAGCTCTACCAATACCTAACCCTCACCCCTCCTTTAAACTGTGAGCTAACAACCTTGAGAAGATAGATTTCCCTCCACTACCAAAAGCCAAGAAGTTGACTAATTCACCTTAAACAACAATAGAAAATTGCTCAAAGCAGACTTGGTGCAAGGTGGTAGGTGACCATTCACTTAGGAAGCTACAATATATAGAACATGTTGGTTTTGGACCTATTCTACCACCAATTGATGTACTCCAGTTGGAAGCCAAGAAGTTGCAGACAGCTATTGTGGGTTTCTTTGTGTATAAAAGGTCAACTTTCCCTGTGCCCAAAATGTGGAAGAGATTTAGTTTGGTGGATACTTTAATTAGTGAAGATAAGTTCTATGTATTCAAATTTAGTTTTGAGGTGGTGAAAATTATGAGAAATGGGGAGAGTAGCACATTGGTATACGATGAAATTATGGTGACTTACCCTTGGAAGCCAATCAAGAAAGGGACAGTGAAGGTATGGAAACCTAAGAATGAGGTGGGAGATGTGTCTAAGGAGATAAATAAGGCCAACTTAGATTCAAGTAATGAAATACATATTTAAGGAAAATTTGCGTAAGGAAATGAGGAGAATCACAATAAGTCTAATAGTCAGGGAAGCAATAGTCAACTAACAATGAAGGAGAAGGAAGGACGAGAAGAACAAAGAAAGGAAATAGATGCAGAAGAAGAAAGATCCGAAGGAACTCCTGAGATTATATATGGTAAGGACAATGGAATTAAATGCCCCCTAGGTGACGAGGGGAAGGTAGCGAGCTCTTCCGTGGCAACTAGAGATGGGGGTAAAAGAAAAGATGGGGTAAAAGAAAAGAGGAAGAAACAGTGAATATGTTGTAGAGGACAAGGAGAATAAAAAGATAGATGAAGTAACTCGACTACTTCTGGCACTAGCAAATCAAGAAGGAAGTTAAAAGAGGAAAAAAGTTGGTTCCATAATGGTAGGATGAATTTGTTAGTATGGAATATGAGAGATCTTAATTCCCCTAATAAAAGAGGAATCTTTAAGGGACTATAATCTCTTTATAGACCTTATTTTGTTGGCCTCATTGAGACCAAAATAAACCCGGATAACATGGTGAATTGACTCTAGTTTTTAGAGAATAATTAGACTATAATCAGCAATCATTCGGCCCACCCTAATGGAAGAATTATTATAGCCTTTGATCCTAAGTTTATAGCTTTAGTAAGCAAGACACTCTCATACCAGTACATCCATTGTGATCTTACTCTGAATATATTTTAAAAATATATTAGCATCATAGTGATATACAAAGCTAATTAGGAGTTTCAAAGATGTAGGTTATGGTCAGAATTAGAGAATATAAGCTTAACTTGGGAGTTTTGGACCTGAAGTTCATTGGGTCACAATTCACTTGGAACAATAAACAATCAAGGGAAGGATTCCTACAGAAGAAACTGGACAGAGCCTTAGTTAATGGAGCATGGTTAAAGCAACTATTGCAACTTTTAATAGTATACTCTTCTCTAATCACTCTCCTGATGAAATACACCTAGGAATGGAGTTGTGTGGAAGGAAGGCACCATTTATAGTTTCAATTCCTTACTCGATCACCCAGAATTTACTGTGGTAGTAAGACAAAACTTTCAGAAGGAAGTTACCGGTACCTCATCGATTCAATGTATGAGGAAATTGCAGTTAATTAAAGAAAGGCTAAAAGGCATATCAAAGAATATATCTGATTCTGTGAAGATGGATATAAGCGAAGCTATAAAGGTTCTTAAAAAATGTCAGGAAGGTCTGGAAGCTCATCCAACTAACCTCATTAAGAAGGAAAGAGAACAAGCTAAGTTGGTGAAATTTATGAAAGCAGTTAGTGCATACAAATATCACTTAAGATAGAAAGCAAGAGTTCTTTAGCTACAAGAAGGGTACAAATGCTCCAAATATTTTTCTAGTAAAATCCATAACATAAGGAATCAAAACAGGAACGTTGTAATCAAAGATAATGATGGAAACAACATAAAAGATGTAAATGTGATCAAAGAGAAAGAAATAGAATATTTTGGGGATAAGGCTTGACATAGAAGGTAGATACTTTTCTAATAAGGCTAATAAGCTCAATTAAAGATTATGTTCAAATGCACCATCATCAAGCTTTGATTAGGGACGTTACAATTGAAGAGATGAGGGAGACAATATTTTCCTTTAACCCAGACAACGTCCCAAGACCAGATAGATTTAATGCTAGATTTTTTTCAAGCTACATAGGAAGACCGGGCAAATGATAATCAATGCAATTAAGGAATTCTTTAGGGAGGGCAAGATGCTCAAGGAAATGAAATAAACCTATTTGTGCCTTGTCCCTAAGATTCCAAACCCCTCTAGTTTCAATAATTATAGACCAATTGCAAGTTTTAATGTGATCTATAGGATTAGGTCCAAAATCCTAGCCAATAGATTGAAGAATACTCTCACAAAATTCATAAATCCAGGGCAAAGTGGATATATCAGTGGAAGGTGCATAAGTGATAACATATTGCTAGCACATGAGATTTTTAAAGCTTACAATAATAACAAATCTATCAAAGGATGTGCCATGAAGATTGATTTTTCTAAAGTGTATGATACGATAAGCTGGAGTTTTGTAGTAGATACACTAACCTATATGGGGTACCTAAGAAAATTTGTTGAATGGATAAAAGAATGTATAACCTTATTGACTTTCCCTATGTTGATAAATGGAGAACCAATTAAGATTTTCAGGGGAGGAAAACGGTTCATACAAGGTGATCCTATTTCATCTTATTTATTTACTATTGGGATGGAGATTTTCCACAGAATCTTAGTGCTCAACATCCAAAAAGAAGTAGGATTTAAGTTCCATCATAAATGTGACAAATTAAGAATATCACAATTGTCCTATGTAGATGACATGTTGCTATTCTGTAAAGCTTTCCCTAAATCTATCAGAGTGCTGATACAATCTATAAAGGACTTCAAAAGAATCTTAGCTCTATGTTTTAACTCTTAACAAAAGTAGTTGTTTTGTGTCAATAGGTACAAAGATGGAGGTGAGGAAATACATTGAAACAATGGGAATTCAAATCAAGCTAGCTCCTTTTAAATATCTTGGAGTTCCAATCTCTTATAAGAAGCTCCCATTAGCATATTGTACCCACTAGTTCAGTCCTTCTAAAGGAAGCTTTCATCTTGGTGCAACAAGTTCCTATCTTATGGAGGAAGATTGACTATGGCATAAGAGGTGTTATCTTATTTGTATGTATACTAGTGCTCTCATTTACCTGTCTCCAAAGGAATGATTAAAAATCTGGATAAGTTGGTCAGAGACTTTATCTGAAGTAGTCAAAATAGTAACAAGATCTCAAAGGTGAATTGGAGCAGTGTATGTCAAAATAAGGAAAGAGATGGACTAGATATCACTTCAGTAAAGAATATATGCAAGGCTCTAATGGCAAAAAAGTTGTGGAAGCTATGCAAAAGAAAATTAAAAAAGGAGAACCTATAGGTGAAATGGATCAATTGCTACGACATAGATAATAGTAGTATTCAGTCAGTGGAGTATATCACCAAATATTCCTAGGCATTTAAGCAAATTCTGAAATCATGGTGTCAAATGCAACCAATGATCATACACAAGATAGGCAATGGGAGACATACTGCTTTCTGGTTTGATAATTGGCATCCTATGAACCTTATATTATTGAACAGAGAGTGTATAGCATTAAAAACTATAATTCCTGTTAGAACTAAGGTTAATTAGATCATTGGAAGAAACAGATGGGTATGGCCCCTTCACTCAAAGAGAGGAAAGAACATCATCGCTAACAACTAGCCAAATTATATACCAGACATTGTGAAGTAAGACAAAATTTTATGCAATCATGTAGACAAATTCTCCACAGCCATTTACAAAACTATTCTTTTACCCCCACAAACTATATATGGATGGTGTAAATGGGTTTGGAGTAAAGGAATTGCTCCAACCCAGTCCTTCATCTTGTGGTTAGCAGTGCTGGAAAGGCTCCCAACAAAAGACAGACTCGAAGCACCAGACATAGATAGACTATGTGTAATGTGTGAACCATCTTCAGAGGACCATGATCACTTATTCTTCTAGTGTGGGTTCTCAAGGAGCTTATAGAACAAGTATACACATAAAAGTGGAATACATGTACAAATACAATCAAGATGGAAAGGAACAGTTGAAGCTACCCCTACTTATAAATTTAGGAATAAGAGGGACAGAGAGTTGACTATAGGAAGGATGGGTATACTGGTGTATAACATTTGGAAAGAGAGGAACGCTGAAATATTCAAACAATCAAAGAGAACGCAAGAAGACAAGACTACTGGAATTAAGGACCGTTGTTAATGTAGTTATTTTCTATCTTTTTGTGAGTTAATTTTCTTTATTCTTGAGGTTTGAAGTTATACTTAACGGGAATTAATCTTGTTTTATGTCAACGTGTATTTTGGAACTAAATAGAAAGAACCGCGACAATTTTGGAGTAAAAAGAGCTGAATTAGACGTTGACCTTAATTAGACATGGCCTCGTGCAATAACCAGAAACATAAAACACAGCAGATTAGAAGTCTAAGTGCCTGTTTGGATCAGCTTTTGGAGGGTCCAAAAGTACTTTTGACTACCGCAAAAGCTGTTTTGAAGAAAAAATAGGTGTTTGGCAGTAC
>JANZLH020000013.1:902299-918978 GCA_026770325.2 Erythroxylum fimbriatum | reverse complement strand
AACATTGAAATGAAACCATCTAGGTCTACTCACAGTATGCTCCAGATTAGCATTAGCTTCCATGGTCTAGAAACATCTGAATGCGAACATTTAACCTGCACGTCACAATTATGCAACACGCATGTTGCACACACATTAATAATTGCACAATTATAAGTATTCGTTTATGCACAAATATGGAGTATGTACAATGCATGCTCAATGACAATCCCGGGTATCTTTCCATTATTCTCGTCACATTATTAATCATATTTCAAAATTCACCTAAGTATAATTCGAACTTAGGTTTACACCAAGATCAAACATTATCCAAACTCTCATTTCTTCTTATAACAGCTCTCAAAATTCCAAACTTTCAGGTCTATTTCCCATGAACATTCTGACTAGGAAAATGAAGTAATTTGGTAACACTTTCTTCTAGGAAAGTGTTCCCCATGGTCTTAAGTTTCTAATGACACCAAAATAATTCAATTTGGTTCAGTAATCTGAAAGTTACACTCCAAATATTTTCGGACTACTTTTATTCTAAGACAGTATCCTATACTCAACTTCCATCCAGAAATTGAAAGTCTTAGAGACTGAATTAAATTATGTTTCTTCATATAAGTTGTAGCCCTATGTCTCTAGTTCACTCAAAATTAAAAATCAATCTATTTGAATAACTAAAGAAGAAGATATTCCTAAAATATTGATACATGTTCAGTGTAGAGAAAAGTTCGCCGCGGTGAAGTCAAAAGTTCGTCGCGGTGAACTCCTCATTGAGGAATTCTCGTTAAATTTTCACAAGTTTGCCACGGTGAAACCTAGAGTTGGCCTTGACAAACTTTACCCTAAAGAAATCCTAGCTAAATTCTTCAAGTTCTTCGCGGCGAATTTTCACAGAAGCATACCCAGTTTTTCCACTTCAGGTCAGATTTCGAGCCTCTTATAAACAGAATTTGAATTCAACTTCTTCATGAAAAATGTAGCCATATGTCTCTAGTTTAATCCAAATTAAGAATCAACTCATTTGGAAAACTAGAGAAAATTTATGGCTAAAAGACTAAAGCATACTCAGGGAACAATTTTCCAGTCAATCATCTTCCAATTTTCTAGATTTTACACCTAACATAACTTGTACAAAGATCACCCTTTTCTACTTCATTTACTCTCCATTATCTACTCCATTTCAACTCAATAACATTTACAAACCCATTCATGATCTATATTTGATCATTAACTCTAAAACAGAACATCCACATGTTCAGTCATTCATCAATTTAATTCGCTCATCCAAACACATTATATGGATCATCCAACTTCCAAAACATCTCTATAATGATTTATGAATCATTACTCATCATACATATCCAAAAACAAGACATGTACTTAAATTTTTCATCACCCACAACACATACATAAGCATTGCATATCAAGTCATCAAATCTCAATTTTCTCATCAATCTTGATTCATTTAAGCATACCCATGACATTTAAAGCATAACTTACTTGGTTTACCTTCCAATTCTTCAAACTCTTCAACATCATCAAGAATCCCTAATTTTCCATGCAGCTCACAAAAATCTTCACGGAGGTTGGAAGGTTTAGGTTTTCTTAAGGCAATGAAGAAGACAACATGAAGGAAGTAGAAATTGAAAGATGAGAGGTTCAACGTGGGTGGAGATTTGAAGAATAAAAATCAAGAAGAAGAAGAGAAGAGAAGCCATGAAGAGGAAGATGCAGAGAGACAAAAACAAAACTCTAAGCTTCTTTTTAACTTAAAGCATCGTGGGAGGCAAAACCAAAAAGGGGGGTCTTTAAAACTTAAGGATTAGTGGACTTAAGACATTGTTTGGCAAGTGACACTTATCACTTGCCACATATCCAATCAAATCCAATTCCTACTTCAATTGTCTCCCAATTTTAATTGACACCTGTTAATAAATCCCAAAATTATTTATCAAAAAATTCATTGCCATTTGACAGTAAATTCTACTACCATTTATCATTTGTCTTGCCACTGGACATTTTTCCTAGTTCAAAATTTACCCAAATTTTCAAAAATTTTCCTAAAATTTTTCAAAAATTCTAAATCAACAATTACACTCTCCAAATTAATTTTCAACACATAAAAATCACAGTTCTCTATAATATCACATTACAATTCAATTATACCTGGAATGTTAATGAATGCATGTACAGTCAGTTTAATGTGTGCAAAAATTCAAATTCACTTGTATGTATGCTAACAGTATGCATGAGCATGAAAATGCATTTTTCTTAATCTCTCATTGATTTCACATGTACCGTATTTTAGGGTTCTGACCCTTGGTACGGGAACGAGATGTTACAATATTGATTATAAGGTTAAATAAATTGAGACTTTTTTCTTTTAGTATGCATGTTTTGAAAACTATCTCTTATATCTTATGCTATTATTTAATTATCATATAATATTTTTTATTCTATTAGATTTTCATATAATTTTTTAATCTAAAATGATAGATTATTAAATTTTTAAAATTTTAATAAGATATTATTTTGAAGTTATGATTGGACAAAAAATAACGAAATATAAAATAAAGAATTGTATGGTGGATAAACAATAGTACATATAAATAATAGTGACCGTATTATTGAGATTAAAAGAATTAAAATGAAGAAAAAGATCAAACTACACAGTTGAGGGTAATGCACCCTTAATTTTATAATATAATTAATTCATAAATATAATAAAAATTAAGTTTTAATAATACCTTATTATGAATTTTTAAACATTTTTTTATAAAATTAATTTTTAAAATAAATAATAACAAATCAACATAACTAAACAAGTATTCAACTTTTAACAAAATTCATGTGAACATGTTAAGATAATTTTATAAGTGATGAAAAGAGAGATATATCAAGAATGCTAGTACTTTTAAAACTTATGCTTGTTTATGATAAGGTTTAAAATTTTTATAATTTAATTGAAACATATTTTATTTAAATTAATATTTTATTAGAATTATAATTAATTATTAAATATCTTATATTCGATCTTATAAATTTTCAAGCTTTATAATTGAGTCCAACCTAATTAAATTATATTCTTCTCTATTTAGTTTTTATGTATGATCTATTAAGTTCTTAAATATATTACGATAGCTATAAATTTACAATACTAAATAATATTTAGGATTATATAATTTAAAATTCTTTAGTTATCTTTATTTATCTAATTAGAAAATTTATGCTTATAAGTCAAGATTGATTTTTATAAACACATTAGAACTAAAGTAGTTTTGAATAACTATTTTGTATATGATTTATTTGTAATAATTCAATCAATTCACTATATAATATTTTAATTCGATATACAATATGAATTTAATATTCACTTTATTTATGTTATCTTAGTTCTAAAATATTAGCGATAACTTTTTCAATGGCAATTTGGTAATTATTTTTAAAATATCATGTACTTTAGTCAAAGATTTCTCAAATTAACAATAATAAAAAATGATGGAACATTCTTCCTAATTTTCTAGGATCATGAATTATATATTGAATAATTAATATTATATAATTTTCTAGGATGCTGAGGTAAATATTGAAAGAGCGACGTGAGAGAGAGAGAATAGCAGAGCGTCGATTACTTTGTAGATCATCGGTGTGTTTTGACCCTCCTAAACTATAGCTACTTCTTCTCTTCCCCATCAGCACCTCGCGTCCCCCTAGTCCAAATCTCTGTTCCATCATCAAGACACCCCCTTTTGACCCCACCCTCAAACCCTAATTCCCAAAACATAGACCTAAACCGTTCAATCCCTTCCCCTGTTAAGATAGCCGCAGGAAACCAGTCTGAAACGATATATGAGCCAACTGGTCTAGAGATTTCCTCACACTCTCAAGACCTTAGAGCATCGGTGAAACCCCTACCAAAAACTTGGAAATCTGTTGTATCCAACCTAGTGGAGGAACCCTCGAATGTTAAGGAGTTGGCCTACTAACCCTCAGAGATTAAGGGCGACCAAATTTTTGTCATCCCGCCACCAGAACTAGCGTAGAGAGGAGCAGTAAAATTTTGACACGCTCTAATAGGATTCTTCATTGGTAAGCGTCCTGCCTTCCCAATGATTCAGAGAGCCCTTTCTAATTCTTGGCTAGCAAGCGGTTTAACAGAAATTCTGGTAACTAGTTCAAATAAGTTTTTGTTCAAGTTTGATTCGGAATGTGGTATGAATGAGGTTCTGGAGAAGGGCCCTTGTTCTTACAGAAATGGAGCTTGAATGCGGAGGAGCAGGAGGATATTAGGTATGTCCCTGTCTGGATAAGGTTTCATAATATTCCCTATAAATATTGGAACAACGAGGGGTTGGGCAGGATTGCTAGTGCAGTGGAACAACCTCTGCTTATGGATTCCTGTGCAATTAGGATGTCCAGAATCCTATATGCCAGAATGTGTGTAGAACTAGATTTGGAGAGGAGCTGGTCTCTATCTTTTCAATTGGCTACCTATAATGATGAGGGACAAGTGACTTTCAAGGAGATTGAGATAGAATATGATGGAAGACTGAGAAGAATACACAAAAGAAGGAATGGAAACCTACAGGTCATAAGTTTGAGACTGGCACACAACAAGAGCTGGAAAAAGATAATATTTCACTACCTATAGGTGTAAACCAACAAAAGGAGTGTGGTCAGGAGCAAAGTCCAGTGAAGGAACAAGTCAGTTTTAAGCAGAGTAGATATGTTGAATGTAGCACCCCACTCTTGTAAGACATGTACCCAACATCCTAAGTGATATCTGAGTAGGAATCCCACAAGAGTGGCATGCTAAAAACAGTAAACGGTCAAATCCCATTGCAATTTTTCTTAAACAATAAACACATATGTGGAAAATAGATAATCAATTTCGACCCGATTTATTTATAACAATTTCAATCACAAAAGATACAAACATTATTGACACACATCTAAGTTTCAATAATCACTTGGGCCTATTACAGAACAAAATACTTGTTTTCATAATATCTTTACATTTCAAAAACCATTTTCATACATATTGTACAACACTTAAGATTACACTTTTCAATACAACATAATCAAATACATATGCAGGTGCAAACTGATCCCGACCCCTAACTCATGCTCATTTGTGGTGACTGTACTCCAATTGGTCTAATTGGATAACTCCTCTAAACTTGAAAAGCAACGGTGCAATTTTGATGAGTTTTGCGAACTAAGTAGAGTAACTATCCTCGATGGCTCACTTATGTCACAAAACGAGATCAATTATAGCATATAATCATACAACTCAACTCCACTTAACAAGTATTAAATACTGTCACAGATAAATCATTTCTCAGATACATAGTTCAACCGTATAACAATATTCACACAGCTTTGCAAATCATTCAATGAATTCAAATTATATGCGGATGCGACATGTATGAGACTCACATTCATTTTTATTTTGTTGTGACTGTGTGCTTTTACAGTATCCCTAATTATCGGACTCAGTCAGTCAGTCAGTGACTCATTGATCACAACGAGCCATAGGCTCGAACCACATATGCGGGAGCTTAAAGCTCATATCAGTAACAGTATCAGTAGCCACATCAGTCACAACTCCTTTATATTACATGCATTGGAATGAAGTGCATGCCACAATTCAGTCATCAATTCAATCACTTTCATTTGCATGTAATATAACAGTATATCAATCACAGTATCAATTACAGTAACAATCACAGTAGCAGTGGTCATCGGACTAGGTCCGACATTCAACCTTTCAGTTGCAAATTAGAAAATCATTTAAGCAGACACATTCACATTCAAGTAGCACTTCCAATATCATTCTCATGCATCAAATGCCTCGGACAAATATTGTCCAGAATTCAGGACACAATCAACACAACTCAGTACAATTCAATAAGATCGCGATACAGTTCAATAATGTGCTAAACAATATGATGAGACCATCTTAGGTTACTCACAGTATGCTCCAAACAGCTATTGCCTTGATGTCTCAGCAATGTCTGGATGTTGTCTTTCAATGTGCTCCTCTATACATACAGTACATACACATATCACAATATTGCACAATTTTGTATTCATTAATGCACATTTATATAAACCAATTATGTACAATGCATGTTTATGACAATTTCGGGTATCTTATTGCAATTCTCATCATTAAATCGATCACATATCAAAGCCCTCATTAACATCATTAGTTCTTATAATTTGGACTATAATAAAGCAATGTGAAATCAATTTCATAATCTAATTGACCACGTCAGATTTTCTACTTACATGATTTCGGGTCAAATTTGCATAATTAATATGATAGGGTAAATAACAAAATTAAGCACAAATCTCTTATGAAAAGTTGTTCTCCAATGTCTTAAATTTCTAATGACTCCAAGATCATCCAATTTGATTCAGTATTTTATGAGTTATGCACAAAATACCACAGATTGTACACATTTGAACTTTTAGCTAGTCTATGATCAGACCCTCTAATTTCACAACTCATATCTTTCAGCTTAGATATCCAAAAATTACAAACATTATACCAATTTAAAGCTAAGAGAACAAGCTACAATTTTGGTGAGACAACTCAGCCTAATTCGGCCCACATCAATACAGTTTATTCAATAACTATAGGACATGATTTTTGTCCCTGACACTGCTTCAACTTATGCTACAACTCAATTTCATGCCAATTTTGAAAATCATAGGGACAGAATTAAAATTTGACTTCTTCACAAAAGTTGTATAATTATGTCTCTAGTTCAATGTAAAACAAGAATCATTTCATTTGAAAATCTACAGGTCAAAATATAACTAAAATACCTAAGCATGTTCAGAACATTCCAGTCATCAAATTCCAGCACACTTTTTCTTCTAACACCCCCTTTCGGGATGACTTTGCACGATCTTTATGACAAGGAAAATGATGTATTTCAACTTTCTTCTAGACAATTGTTTCACTATGTTTCCAGTTTGTAATAACACCAAAATTGTACAATTTGAGTCAATATACTGAAAGTTATATCCAAAAGAGTTCATACTATTTTTAAATTGTGACTGAATTCTTAACTCTAATTTCAGCCAGATTTTGAGATGCTTAGAGATAGAATTAACATTCGGCTTCTTCAGAAACGTTGTAGACATATGTCTTTATTTTAATTTGAATCAAGAATAAACTCATTTAGAAATACATAGATCAAGTTATAATCAAAATACTAAGATGTGTTCAGTGAAAATTTTCCAGTTCATAAGATTCCAGCACACTTCTTCACCAATATCTCATATATGTCATTCCAATTCAAGCATAATTCTCATACTACTAAACATATCATAAAGATCAGATTGTCACTTACTTGTTAGGCTTTCAATTCAACTCAAACTCTAGATTAAATCAAGTCTCCATGCAAGCAAAATTCATCACCAACTTAGGATAAAAACAAGTTGATTTTGGATAGCAAGATGAAGGTAGCTTTCAGCTAGTTTTCTTGGCTATTTTGTGTAAGGTAAAAAGCTAATTTTGGTGCAGAAATTTGGCTAGGGTTCAGGTAAAATAGAAACGAGAGAGTTGGAGCAATTTCGTGGAGAAAGGTGAGAGAAATAGCAGAAACATTGCTACTAGAATTTGCACTATCAATATGCTAGGTGTCAACTTTACAGCACAACATTTGTCCTAAGGCATGCCTTACATTTGCCTAATCAAAATGCTGCCACTAATCCACTTTAGATGCTGCCATATGTCACCAATTAATCAGTCCATATGTCTCCTAATTATTGGTCCACTTGTCACACAATAATTAATCCATTTGTCACTTAATTACAAGTCCATTTGTCAGCTATTATAAATATATATATATTGGAAATTTCTAAAATTCACCAAAAATTCTGAAATAATAATAACACTCTCCAAATAAATTTTCAGCTCAAAATAATTCACCAAAAATTTCAAAATATCCAAAATATACCAAAATTGCCAAATCATAATTAATACATTCCAATTTAATTCACAATTTTCACTTATAAATCAAATTTACCCGAAAATGCCAATGAATGCATGTATAATCATATGAATGTGTAAAATAAATGTATATGTCACAATTAACTTATGCATGACGTGCTTTTTCCTAATTTCACATAAATTTATCATAATTTACTATTCTAGCCTTAACATGTGTAACGGGATGTTACAATTCTCTCCTCCTAACAAAAAATTTTGTCCTCGAAATTCTTATCTGAATGGTCAAATAAGTAGGGGTATTGATTCCTCATATGATCTTCAGTTTCCCATGTTGCTTCCTCAGTCGAGTGATTTCTCCAATGAACTTTCACCAATGGAATTACTCTATTTCTCAATTGTTTTGTCTTATAACCTACTATCTTCATCGGTTCTTTAATATAACTCAAATTGCTATCAATCTCAATATCTTGAGCCGGTAATACATGAGTAGGATAAGATCTGTATCTTCTTAACATACTTACGTGAAACACATTATGTAGTTGAGACATTTGATCATGCAAATCTAACTTATATGCTAAAGGTCCAATCCTCTCAAGAATCTCATAAGGACCAATGTATCTCGGGCTCAACTTGCCCTTTTTACCAAATCTCAGTACACCACGCCAAGGCCACACTTTTAGAAAGACTCTATCTCCAACATTATATTCCATATCTCTTCTATGCTGATCCATATATCTTTTATGTCTATCCTTAGCCGCTTTTATTCGACTCCGAATCAATTTCACCTTCTCTACCGTATCCTGTATCAGTTCTGGACCCTCAATCATTCTCAAACCTTCTTCATCCCAGTATAGAGGCGATCGACATTTTTTGCCATATAGCGCCCCATATGGTGCCATCCCAATGCTGCTATGATAATGATTGTTATAAGCAAACTCAATTAATGCTATGTATTGATCCCAAGCTCCCTGAAATTCCAAAACACAAGCTCTGAGAATGTCCTCAACAGTCTTGATAGTTCTCTCACTTTGTCCATCTGTCTGAGCATGAAATGCTGTACTAAAATTTAACTGTGTGCCCATAGCTGCCTGTAAGCTCTTCCAGAAACTCGAAGTAAATCTGGGATCTCTGTCTGATACAATAGACACTGGAACCCCATGCAATCTCACAATCTCAGTCACATATCTCCGAGCTAACTGGTCCAATGTATTGGTCTCCCGTACTGGTATAAAATGGGCCGACTTAGTTAATCAGTCCACCACAACCCATATCGCATCATTCTGCCTCGAAGTCTTAGGCAATCTCATTATAAAATTCATAGTAATTTGTTCCCATTTCCAATCCGGAATAGGCAACGAATGCAATTGTCCAACTGGAGCCTAATGCTCGGCCTTAACCTGCTGGCATGTTATACATTTTGAAACAAACTCCGCTACTTGCTTTTTCATTCCAGGCCACCAAAAATGTTGTTTCAACGTGTTATACATCTTGGTAGTACCAGGATGCATAACATAAACAGCCATATGAGCTTCTTCTAAGATTTCCTTCCTCAAATCATCAACATTAGGCATACATAGTCTCTGCTTTAGCCACAATGTATCATCTCTAAATTCAAACTCAAAATCTGTATTTTTTTTAACTTTCTCAATCAACGTCACCATTTCAGGATCTATACTCTGTACTCTTTTAATCCGATCATGTAACATTGGCCTCAGTTTCAATGTAGCTGTCAATACTTCACTTTGTTCTAAATTCAATTCCACATTTAAAGCTCTCAACTATATCAAGCTTGGTAACCTCAAAGACTAGATCTGAGCTACACTGGTATTTGACTTTCTACTCAAAGCATCAACCACTACATTAGCCTTCCTCGGATGATATTCAATTGTGCAATCATAGTCTTTTAGTAACTCTATCCACATTCTCAGTCTTATGTTCAAATATTTTTGGCTTAACAGATACTTCAAACTATTATGATCAGTGTATATCTGAAATGTCTCGCCATATAAATAATGTCTCTAAATTTTTAGAGCAAAAACTACTGCTGTAAGCTCTAAATCATGTACCGGATAATTCATCTCGTGAGACCTTAATTGTTTCGATGCATAGGCTATCACCTTGCCATGTTGCATCAATACACATCCCAGTCCCTGATGTGACGCATCACTGTATACCACATATCCACCGGATCCTGATGGAATAGTCAACACCGGTGTTGTAGTTAATCGATATTTCAACTCTTCAAAACTTATCTGACACTCATCATTCCATCTAAATGTGACATTCTTCCTCAGAAGTTTAGTCAGAGGGGCTGAGATTAAAGAAACCCCCTCGACAAACCTCCAATAATAACCAGCTAATCCGAGAAAACTCCGGATCTTTGATACATTCTTTGGTGTCTCCCATGTCATTACTGCTTCAATTTTTACTGGATCCACTTGAATACCATGCCCCGTTACGATATGAACCAGAAACACCACCTGATTCAGCCAAAATTCACATTCACTGAATTTGGCATACATTGTTTTTCTCTTATAGTCTGTAAAATTATTCTCAGATGCTCAACATGATCCTCATTGCTTCTCGAATACACTAGAATGTCATCAATAAGCACAATTACAAATCGGTCCAGGTAGGGTTGAAACACCTTATTCATCAATGCCATAAATGCAGCTGGGGCATTTGTCAACCCAAATGGCATTACTAAGAACTCAAAATGTCCATACCTGCATCTGAAAGCACTATTCGGTACATCAGCCTTTGTTATCTTTAGCTGATAATACCCAGATCAAAAATCAAGCTTAGTAAATACTCGAGCTCCCTACAGTTGATCAAACAAGTCATCAATTCTAGGCAACAGGTATTTATTCTTCACTGTAATCCGATTGAGTTGCCTGTAATCAATGCACAACCTCAAAGTACCATTCTTCTTTTTCATAAACAGCATTGGAGCGCCCCAAGGTGAAACAATGGACCTAATAAACCCCTTCTCGAGCAACTGAACCTTCAATTCCTTCAATTCCATAGGTGCCATCCCATATGGAGGAATGGATACAGGAGCAACACCTGGAGTTAAGTCAATTGTGAACTTCGTTTCCCGATCTGGAGGCAAACCAGGTAGTTCAGTAGGAAACACGTCTAAGAATTCCTTAACTATAGGAATATCTTGTACACTTTATTCGGCTCGAGTATTAATCATGTGGGCCAGGTAGGCCTCACATCCACCATACATTAACTTCAAAGCACTAATAAATGAAATTAGTCTGGTTGGCACTGCTTGGCTAACGCCTCTAAATACTGCTCTCTGTTGATCAGGAGACTCTAAAATCACTTCCTTCGTATAGTAGTTCATGATGGCCCTATGAGTAGTGAGCCAATCCATGCCTAAGATAACATCTATCTCCTTCAACTGTAAAACAAGCAAATCTATTGCTAACTCTGCCTGGTCAATTTGAATCAGACATTTCTTACAGACCTCCCCAATCACAGTAGTAATACCAATTGGTGTACTCACAGTTAATCCACATCTCAGGAACTCTCTATCACAATGCAATCTAGATGCCATGTGCAGTGTGATAAATGAATGCGTAGATCTAAGATCTAGCAATGCATAAACCTCAAAAGTAAATAATGATAACATACCTGCGGCGACATCTGGAGAATCCTGAGCCTTCTGTCTCGTCATGGCATAAACTCTAGCTTGAGACTGTAGCTGATTGCTCCACACCGGACTGTGCTTTAGACATCAATGTACAATCTCTGATCTGATGATCATGTGAGCCACACCGAAGGTAGGCTCCTGTCATCCTCCAACATACACCACTATGCTTATTCTCACAATATTGACAAGTTGGCAACTGTCCCAATGCTGCACCCCTGTTATTCCTAGTCTGAGTAAAACCATCCCTCTATCTGAATCTTGACTGTCCAGCTGGTGGTCTAAATGCTCGAGTCTGACGTTTGCTGAACCTTCTGCTAGAACCACCCTGAGACTCGCTGGGCCTCTTCTGACCAATCTCTGATCTCTGCTCAGACTGACTATCTCTCAACAATTGCTCCATTCGAATCGAGGCTGCTCTGAGCTCAGTGAAACTGCTTAGGTTAGGAAGAGCTAGCCTTGTCCGAATCTCCATGTTCAGGCCTTCTTCAAATCTCCTGCATTTTTCTACTTCAGTAGGAATTAAGACAGAAGCATACCTCATCAACTCATTAAATTTGATCTCATAATCTGCGACAGACATTTCACCCTGTTTCAGATCCATGAACTCCTTCATCTTCCTATCCATGTATACCTGGGGCATATAATTTTCTCTGAAAGACCGTTGAAAGTCTCCCCAAGTCAAAGTGCAAGGCATGGTAGCACTGCTGGAAACAGTCTTCCACCATTGATAAGCCGGGTAGCAAAGAAATGGCATAGTCCAACCTCTCGTTCGACTCACAGTCTATCTGATCAAATACTCGTTCTATCCGCTCTAACCATCCCTTTGCTTCAGCAGAGTCTGTACTACCATAGAAATCTACAGCTCCCTACTTTCGATGTTTGTCTTACCTCCTTTCCCTTCTCTCAAGAATTCTTGGAGTCACTCGCTCAGGTCGAGATACTGAAGACTCCCTACCGGCTCCTTTCGATCTTAGGGCAACTGAGTGTTCCATTTGCTCACCTACATCGGATAACCTGTAATACACAATAACTGCAATTACCATCCAACATTTCACGCTCAATATCACCATGTATCCCTATGGATGCCAAACCATGCTCTGATACCAAAAATGTAACACCCCATTCCGAACTGACATTTACACATGTGTCTATCAGATACACGTGTACATGCCTGTTAGAAATGACATGTTAACTATCTTACCTTCACTGTACAGCATGGCATCGTACACTAAACCATCAATCACACATTTTCTAAACTCAAAGTGTTATCACATTAATCAAAATCTATAATTTACATCGTTTCATACAACACAATACCATCCAAGGTTTACAACATTATTCTATGAGCTTAAACAACTCAGTACACACCAAATATAATAAACATGAGAAAAAAGAGCTAAGTCCTAAATCTCAGCTGACCAACCTCTGAGCCAAATCTGACTGCAACAGTTGCACAAAATATGCTTCTACGAAGTCTTAGAAGCTAGGTCTTCTCACTCTCGAACCTGAAAATCAACGGTGCAATTTTGATGTGTTTTGTGAACTCAGTAGAGTATCCATCCTCGACGGTTCACTCATGGCATAAAACGAGATCAATTATAGCATGTAATCATACAGCTCATCTCCACTTAACAAGTATCAAATACTATCACAGATAAATCATTTCTCAGATACACAGTTCAATCGTATAACAAAATTCACACAACTTTGCAAATCATTCAATGAATTCAAATTTTATGCGAATGCGACATGTATGAGACTTACATTCATTTTTATTTTGTTGTGACTGTGTGTTTTTACAGGATCCCGAATTATCAGGCTCAGTCAATCAGTCAGTGACTCATTGATCACAACGAGCCATAGGCTCGAACCACATATAAGGGAGTTTAAAGCTCAGATCAGTAACAGTATTAGTAGCCACATTAGTCACAACTCCTTTATATTACATGCATTGGAATGAAGTTCATGCCACAATTTAGTCATCAATTCAATCACTTTCATTTGCATGTAATATAACAGTATATCAGTCACAGTATCAACTACAGTAGCAGCAATGGTCGTCGGACTAAGTCCGGCATTCAACCTTTCAGTTGAGAATTAGAAAATCATTTAGACAGACACATTCACATTCAATTAGCACTTCTAATATCACTCATGCATCAAAACGCCTCGGAAAAATATTGTTCGAAATCTAGTACATAATCAACACAACTCAGTACAATTCAATAAGATCGCAATACAGTTCAATAATGTACTAAACAATATGATGAGACCATCTTAGGTTACTCACAGTATGCTCTAAACAGCTATTGCCTTGATGTCCAAGCAATGTCTAGATGCGGTCGTTTAACGTGCTCCTCTATACATACAATACATATACATATCACAATATTGCACAATTTTGTATTCATTAATGCACATTCATATAAACTAACTATCTATAATGCATGTTCATGACATTTCGGGTATCTTATTGCAATTCTCATCATTAAATCGATCACATATCAAAGCCCTCATTAATATCAGTATTACTTATCATTTGGACGATAATAAAGCAATGTGAAATCAATTTCATAATCTAATTGACCACTTCAAATTTTCTACCCATATGATTTCGGGTCACTTGTGCATAATTAATCTGATAGGGTAAATGAAAAAATTAGGCAAAACTCTCTTCTGAAACATTGTTATCCAATGTCTTAAATTTCTAATGACTCCAAGATCATCCAATTTGATTCAGTATTTTACGAGTTATGCATAAAATACCACAGACTGTACACATTTGAACTTTTATCTAGTACATGATCATACCCTCTACTTTCACAACTCATATCATTTAGATCAGATATCTAAAAATTACAAACTTTATACCAATTTAAAGATACGAGAATAAGCTACAACTTTGGTGAAGACTACTCACCCTAATTCGGTCCACTTCAATACAGTTTATTCAATAACCACAGGATATGATTTCTGTCTCTGACAGTGCTTCAGCTTAAGCTACAACTCATTTTCATGCCAATTTTGAAAATCATAGAGATAGAATTAAAATTTGACTTCTTGACAAACGTTTTAGAATTATGTCTCTAGTTCAATTTAAAATAAGAATCATTTCATTTGGAAATCTACAGATCCAAATAGATCCAAAATACCGAAGCATGTTCAGAACATTCCAGTTATCAAATTTCAGCACACCTCAGCATTTTCATCCTTACACCCCCCTTTTGGGATAATTTTGCATGATCTTTATGAAAAGGAAAATGGTGTATTTCAATAACCCTTTCTTCTAGACAATTGTTCCACTATGTTTCCAGTTTGTAATAACACCAAAATTTTGCAATTTGATTTAGTATACTGAAAGTTATATCCAAAAGAGTTCAAACTGTTTTTAAACTGTAACAGAATTCCTAACTCTACTTCTAGCCAGATCTTGAAATGCTTAGAGATAGAATTAACATTAGGTTTCTTAAGAAAAGTTTTAGAAATATGTGCCTAGTTTAATCTGAATTAAAAATAAACTCATTTTGAAATCTACAACTAAAGTTATAATCAAAATACCGAGATATGTTCAGTGAAAGTGTTCCAGTTCATAATATTCCAGCATACATCTTCACCAATATCTCACATATGTCATTCCAATTCAGGCATAATTCTCACACTACTAAACATATCATAAATATCAGATTGTTACTTACTTGTTAGGCTTTCAAGTCATCTCAAACTCTAGATTAAATCAAGTCTCCATGCAAGCAAAATTCATCACCAACTTAAGATGAAAACAAGTTGATTTTGGACAGCAAGATGAAGGTAGCTTTCAGCTGGTTTTATTGGCTGTTTTGTGAGAGATTAAGGAGTGAATTTAATGTACAAATTTAGCTAGGGCAAAGACCAAAATACAGAGAAAAGTTTGAAGCAATTTCGTGGAAGAGATATGAGAGAAACAACAGAAATGCTGCTGCTGAAATTTGCTTCATCAACGTGCTAGGGGTGACCATTCAAGCACAACACTTGTCCTAAGGCATGTCTTACATTTGCCAACTCAAGATGTTGCCACTAATCCACTTTAGATGCTGCCATTTGTCACCAATTAATCAGTCCATATGTATCCTAATTATTGGTCCATTTGTCACACAATAATCGATCCATTTGTCACTTAATTACAAGTCCATTTGTCACCAATTAACTATGCCAAATGTCACTCAATTTTAGGCTTAATCATCCAAATTTTTCATGTATCAATTTATCCTACAATTGGGCATTTGTCCTAGTCCAAATGTACCTTAAATTCACCAAAAAATTTGAAATAATACTAATGGTCTCCAAATAAATTTTTAACACAAATAACTCATAATTCGTATTTTAATCAAATTTATAAATCAATCATACTCGAAAAATGTCAATGAATGCATGTATAATCATATTGATGTGCAAAATCAAAATTCTCATGTATGTGCAAAAATATGCAAAGCATGATATGTACTTTCTAATTTCTCATAATTTACTATTCTTGCCTTAACATGTGTAACGGGATGTTACAGATAATAACTTTATTAGTATATCAACTACATACCTTAAAGTATGAACCTTTTTTTTAACAAGATCTAACTAGTCACAATCAATTTTGATCTTATAAAACCTCCCATCCTTCACTATACCCCCCATATGTCTTTCTTTCTCTTGGCTTTCCTTAGTCACTTGAAAGATAGTTGCATCCCCATCACTATTGGTAAGAGCATACGTAATTGAGTCTTCTTAACCATATTTTCCTAGTTATTTGATGGTTTATCTTGCTCTATCGTTAGTTATACTATGTTAATATTTTCTTCCTGACATTGTCTAACCAAAAAAAACATTAATTGTACCTTTCAAGTATTATATAATCCATTCAACAACTTTTTCGTGCCTTTCTCAGGATTACTTGTATATCTTATCACATTAACAATATGTGTTAGGTACCTAATAGGTTTTCTTATTTCCCTCCTTGCCTGTTGGATCCCGTTTCCGGAACCCAACCCTCTGGTGTAAACATGACTTGTGAGCGTATTATCCTTGTAGGGTTAT
>JANZLH020000013.1:785653-801320 GCA_026770325.2 Erythroxylum fimbriatum | reverse complement strand
CTTAATTAATACTAATCATGCTTGAATTTCCTTAATCATGCTTAATTAATCATAAAGAAGAATTCGGGGCTAACAATCATACAGGGACCAAATAGGGTGTTTTGAATGCTTTTTAAAGTGGTCCATAAAGAGCTTCTTTGAAATGTAGTGCTGAATCCGTAAACAAAGGAAGAGTAGATGAAGTGGATTTAAAGATGTATCACCTGCTCATTAGAAAGTATCTCCTCCACTTCAACAAAGTTAACATTAAAACCAATAATGATTATGCCATAATGATGATAACGATGGTTGGATAAAAAAGACCAACAAGAATCAAAGATCTTTACCTTATTCATATTCTCATACCTAATTTTAGTTTCCAGCAAAACCACAATAAGAGGCTTAATCCTCCCGACAAAATCCCTTAAAGCATTTAGCTTTTCCAGGCAATTAATACCACAAACATTCCATATAGAACTGACATAACAATACATTTTTACCTTTGGCCCCTCTTCTCCTTCCACTCCTCTGACTTCTTGTACTAGTCACATTTTGAAGGTTTTCAAGCTCACTTCCATTAGTCACCTTTCCATTGGTGGAGTTGGTGTAAGAAGTAGCATCCTCCTTATGTAAGGAGTTTGTTTTGCCATCAAGGGGTTAGGAATGGGTAGCATTTGTTAAAACTGCCTCATTTTGAAGAATCTTCTCTTTATCACCAACCTAAACCTGTTCAGACACATTAGCCTCCTCTTGGATGACATTCTCTGTATCCACCACCTAAACACATTTTGTTCCCCTCTCATTGGATGGAGGTGTTTTGATTTTTTTTCCTCAGTTCCTTGTACTTTATAATCTAGGTTCAACTGAGGAGCATTTGGGCAGCTAAAACCATCTTTAAGAACCATTAATTTCGCATAATTGCCTTTAAAAAAACCCTTACCAGTTCGTTTCCACACCTTCCCTTGCATAATAACTGAGAGTTTCCAACTATATGAGACATAAATTATGTCTTCTTGCAAGGCATTGTCAATGCCAAGCTGCATAGTTAGAATATAGTCCAGAAGCTCTTTGGATCTGTCCACACTGACACAAATCTGCGCATAGCCAACTCTCTTCCTCTTTGTAGTAGTTCATCCATACATAGAGGTCTACCAATGAAGCTAGCCTAAGAACTAATGGCTTGGGTAGTCCAATACTCTAATGGAATGATATGTAAGTTAATCCACAATGGAAAGTTATGCACCTTAATGTTTTCAAACTTTATACTCAACTGCCATTTTTGTAGGAATAGAGGAAGTTGTGCTACATGGCGAGGACCTTCCTCTAATATCTTACTTCATCGTAAGAGGTAAAAGTGAATAAGACCAGATTGTCTTCAGTAAGAAGAACATTAGATAGTCCTCTATTTTTCCAATGACTAATGACCCATTTTTGAATGATGGGAAAAGCAGGTCGTCATTCCATAAAGAATCTTACCAGAGAGGATTCCCATATTTTAGTGCCATTCCGTAAGGTTTCAATATCTGGAAACACTACTGGTTCGCCATCAATAAGTTTTGGTAGGTTATACTGAATAGTGACACTAGATGGCTCACCCTCAACCTGTTTCCAGCTTTTGTTCCATGGAATATTAGGAGAAGAAGAACCGGTGAGGGGTTTCTTAGGTTGTAGGGTATTATTTGAGGAGGAAAGAGGAGGGTTTGAGGTGGTAGAAGCGGGTAACAAAGTCTACTGAATCTGCTAGGTTTGAAACAGACGTTGAGTAGATGGTTGTTTTTCAGTAGGGATGATAGGGGAGGAAGATTTTGGTGAGGGTAAAGGGGGAAATAATCGTTGGAGTTAGGCTGCATTGGACTTAGTTGATAAGGAAAAAGGAAAAAACAACTTTGCATAATAAAAAGAATAGATGATCAGGTGACAGTTTAAACAAAGGTGACTGAAAGGTAGGAAATTTCCAAAGAACCCTTATAAAGAATACCACATTGAGGTTGGAACCAGAGCTGAAGCACTCAAGGTAGACAAAAGGAAGAGCATTTAAACCAGGTGACAATTCGATTTGTTTAATTATGATATTTGATTAGGTAAGAGTTAGATGATAAGGAATTGTAATTATAGAGATTATATTGCCATCGTCTTGAGATGAAGTAGATGGCTATTGTGTGTTGAGTTTTAGATCCAAAAATTAAAATACAAAAAAAGAGTAGAAAAGAGGTAATGCAAGAAGTAATTTATTGATGGGTGCACTTTACATTGACGTTGAATGCTTAAATATATAGACAATTAAATAATAAACTTAGCTAATATCTCAGTAAAGATTAACCAAACAAATCAAAAGTTTAAATTTATAAATACTTAAGATAAAAGAAACAATCTAGACAAACTTGGGTAATTCAAAAAAAATAGGATCACATTTTTAACACTTTTGAATCATTCTCCAACATTCCCTCTTGATTCAAAATTGTAAGACTCCTTGCATCTGATGATGTACTTTCCATCACCCTTCAATAGATGAAAGTTTTCTCTACAATCCTACTATCAGGTAGCTCTTCTCTCATCAATCTAATTTTGTTTACTATCATCATTAGCTTATTAGAAACCTCTTCTAGAGTCTCCTTTTCTTCCATCGTTAGAACCTCAATTTAACACTTGCATCCTCCTTGTTCTATTGTTGCCATAATAAAGTTCTTTTGGTGTGTCCCAAGCTTCCTTGGCTGTTTCACAACCTATAATTCTTGAAAAAATTGATTCAAAGACAGCAACATGAATTTGAGATAAGGCTCTTGAAGCTTTGGTTTCTTTATCTTCATGAGCCCTAATTTAATTAAGTGTTGGGTTATTTCTTAGAGGTAGTATTTGCCTTTTACCTTCAACCTTCTACCACATGTCAATGCCTCTCAAATGAACTTTCATTTTGATTGCCCAAACTTGATAATTCTCACTATTAAAAATTGGAGGTGAAAGAGCTAATGTATTGTTGGACCCCATGTCGCTACTGTCTCTCGAACACTCACGGGTCCCTTAAAATTGTAAGGAGCTCTAATACTATGTTGGGTTTTAGAACCAAAAATTAACCAAAACAAAATAGAAAAGATATAATGCATGAGGCAATTTATTGATTGGTACACTTTACATAGACATAAAAGACTTAAATATATAGACGATGAAATAACAAACTTAGTTAATATCTCGGTAAAGATTAACCAAACAAATCAAAAGTTTAAATACCTAAAATAAAGGAAACAATCTAAAAAAACTTGGATAACTCAGAAAAAATAGGATCAATTTTAACAACTTTGAATCATTCTCTACCACTGTGATTGTAGTTCCATCTTCTTCCGATAAAGTAGGTGGCTGCTGTATAACACACATATAACTTGCTTTTACTATGATTTTAGTGACATCTTCTTGCGATGAAGTAGGTGGCTACTATTTTTAGTTCTTCCAATTGAAACATGAGCATCACCAAGTAGGTGAGAGTTAAATGATAAGGAACTGCAATTCTGGAGATTCTAGTGCCATCTTCTTGTAATGAAGTAGGTGACTACTGTGATTATAGTGTCATTTTCTTGTGATGAAGTAGGTGGCTATTGTATAATATGCATATAACTGGCTACTGTATAATGCATATATAGCTTACAAAAAGATGGCACTAGAATAGATAATGCGCATATAACTTGCTTTTCTTTGTAATTGCATGCTTGTGTTCTTGAACACCTATTCTAATTTATAGTCTAACAAAAGAAAAATCTGATTGTATTACATGTTTAGAAAATCAACATCATATGTTCTCTCCATACAATCATTAACAATGTACGTAGAAGATAATACTCAAATTTCCATACTTGTCAAGAAACTGAAGGTATATTAAAGAGGAGGAGTACCCAAGTAGGGTTGATGATAGAAGGAGGAGCTGCGAAAACAGGCTAGCTCCTGATAAGACAAAAAGAGAAGAAGAAGAAGAACAAGAGGGAGTGCTGAGCCTCGCAGAGACAGAGGGACGTAATGTGGGTCTTTTGGTGACCGAAGAAGCTTGAGAGACAAATGATGACGAGGTGAGGCTTCAGCCGTTAATGGAAGTCGTCGATATTGTGCACGGGACCCTTTAACTCTCTGTGGCTTTATAATACCATTTTGTGAGGTCAACACATTAGCAAGCTTGGTGAATCCAAGCTTCTTCTCTTGTTGATTAGATTTGGACGTTCCATTATATAATGGATTCTTGTTTTGCTAGTAAAAATTGTTCGGAGGTGGAAGAGTGAATTAAAGAGAAGAATTTGTCACTCAAATTTTGGCTTGCATAACAAGAGAGTATTTATAGGGAGGTCAGGATTATTCTAAAACTAGCTACCACTTAATTAAAATGCCTAACAACTTTCTACCCTACTAACTTATTAAATAATCTTTAGAAAAATCTATTAGAAATAAATCCTAGCCGTATATATATGTTGGTCATCTCGAACTCATGAGACATCTCCTTCTTAAACTCTTCAAACAATCTCGGATTGTTGCCAGTAAAGATGAGATCGTCCACAGAGAGCATACTCAAGTATCATAGAAACTATATAAACAACTCATCTCTCACTCTCTGCAACTGAAGAACTACAACAAGAACAAGAACTATGAAGAAACAAGAATCAATTGTGGGCGGATAAAGCAGACAGGATTCTCATGTAGTACATAAACATTCACGGAAAAGGATAGTAATATCACATTCCCATGAAAACCGTTGAGTGCAGCTTTTAATTTCTTCTATATATTTTCTATTTACTTTCATTCTCTAAGTGATCATTTCTTAGTTGAACGTAGGCCTGAAGAGGTGTTGGAACAGTCGTAGATTGTGGTTATTTTCTCTCCTTAATTTATAAATTTATGTATTCTGCTCATTGCTATAAGTCTATTACTAATAAATGTGCAGCAACAGTACGTAATTTCACCAAGTTGGACACTGTACTTAGTATGAATAAACCATGCTTAGAAACTTGGCCTCAACAATGGAGTCGAAGAAATCCATGTTCTTGAAAAAAGGTTCTTCTTCTGATCTACATAAAATTGGAATTTCATCGAAAAGGATAACACTGAAGAGGGCCTCATCTTTGCAGGGAACGACTTTTATGCAAGACTCTAGAGCTTCCAATGTAGTATGGTAGCCACATCTTTTACCTAACAAAAGGAAAACAGAAAAAAAAAAGAGAAGAAAATGCAGTAGTGAATAAGGTCTATCAGAGGAGGAGTTTCCAGTGCAAGAACCTAAAATGTACTCCCGGTTTATAGGAAAAGGAGCCGCAAAGTGATCTCCATTTTATATTTTATTGCAAATTCATCATATTTAAACATACATATATAAAAAAAGTACATTATTTTTGAGAAGGAAATAGTTAGGAAACAAAGAGGGTGTCACTGATAGTAGTTTGGTTGTTCATACGGAGAGAGATGGTGAAAGGCCAAACTCAAGCCCCCAGAGCTGGAAAGTTCCTTTGACAAAATCGTAGTAACCACCCTTCAGTGCTAGAGTCTTCTTCACCAACCCATCTCTCACAAAAGGATAGGTCAGTAAGTTTCCAAGTGATGCATTCACTGCCTCCTGCAAAACAGTTCATGCATGGTTGCTCAGAAACTTTTTTAATCTTATCCTTCTCTATGAACTCAGGACATAAGGCCTTACCTTCTCACAATATGTGCACTGTTCAGCCAAAGAGCAGTTGCCATGTTCTGCTAACACCTTGGTCTTGGCTGGCATTGCGATTTTGACCCAATCTTCAATGAAATCACTGCGGTACCGCAGTTGTCAGAGAAACCAAATGTTGTTATTATGTTTACTTTATGAAGACATCTAACAGGTGAATCTGAGAAATTTCTTGCAGGTTTTGGCAGTAATGTTGAACTATACTCATTACTGTAAAAAGATTAGGCCCTTACGTAGAAGTGGTTCCATCGTAGGGGAAGGACATTAGCCCTTTGATTCCACCACAGGCACTGTGTCCAATGACCACAATGTTCTCGACCTGTGTTCAAAACAACAATCAAATGTAGGCTTCATCTGCTAAGGGTTTACTTTAAAAATTGCATAGTACTTCTGAGGGTCTACCTTCAAGTGCAGAACTGCATATTCAACAGCTGATCCAACCCCAGCATACTTGACCTGTTGAAGCAGAGAAAAAACATGATTCTAAGACATGATCATCATGAAAACAAATCAGTTCAAGACAGTTTTCTTTCTACTGAATAAGGTAATGGAGAAATCATTTGCATAATGTGGGTATTATTGGATTTAAATAGGAACCTGATCAAAGGGAGGGACAAGATTAGCAACATTGCGGACCATAAAGGCCTCTCCTGGTTGGAAATCCAGCACATGTGATGGGCAAACTCTAGAATCTGAGCAGGCAAACACCATAAACTGCAGAATATTTACATGATTAGTGAAAATTGAGTATCAAAAAAACATATAAAACTTGATATATTAGCACCTAATTTTTCCCAAACTTTGGAATTGGCTCAAATACCTTGGGGCTTTGGCCCTTGGAAAGCTCAGTGTACAGTCCTGGATTCTTGCTGCAAAAAAGAATACAGTGACACAAAATATCATCATTTCATCATCAAATTCTGTAAGCAGTAGGAAAGTGGGTTAAGTTACTGACTCGTATTTCTCTGTCTTGAAGTGAATGAAACCATTTTTCATTCTCTCAACAGGGTCGAAGGGTTTGCTGTCAGATGAGGCTGTTTGCAGCTCAGCTGTGATCTGCTCAACTTTGGCAGCTGCAGTAGCTTTCAGTTCTCCTTTCTCACTGCAATGTTCATATTAAAAGCTCTCACATCACCGAAGCTTAGAAAATTGTAAAATGAGCTTGTTCGATGTGCATCTAGAAATGGAAATACTCGGCCAAAAGATGTTACACACATCGAGAAAACTAGATATTGAACAGAAACTGAAAGGCCAGCCTGACAGATAATCAACTTTCACATCAAGTTGCGTATCCATTATTTCTTTACCTGAGGAGTTTCTTAAGAGCTTCGATGGCTTCCTCATATGACTCTTTTCCCATATCTTCTCTCTGCCAATCACCCACAAAACACTTTCAGGAACTAGAAACTCGAGCAATTACAGAACAGTGTAATAATCAACTCAAACTCAAAGTTAAAAGTCTTAATAACTATGCAATGAATTTATAACTGAAAAAAAATCATGCAATTCTATGGCTTGGAATTCGCCAACTAATGTAATAAGGGTGGGTTTCAGTTCACATGCAGTATTTAATAGAGACGTTATATGCATATATCCTTTTACACAAGTGAATCGGGACCATGCACGTGTCATTGAGCTCTTCCAATTGAACCATGAGCACCACCAAGTAGGTGAGAGTTAGATGATAAGGAACTGCAATTATATAGATTCTAGTGCCATTTTGCGATGATGTAGTGACTATTGTATATATAATACACATAAAAGTTGCATTTCTTTGTAATTGATGCTTGTGTTCTTCAATAACTATTCTAATTTATAGTCTAACAAAAGAAAAATCTGATTGCATTACATGTTTAGAAAGGAAAATCAGCATCATATATTCTCCATGCAAGCATTAACAATGGACGTAGAAGATAATACTCAAACTTCCATACTTGTCAAGATATATTAAAGAGAAGAAGTACCCAAGTAGGGTTGATGATAGGAGCAGGAGCTGCGAAAACAGGCTGGTTCCTGATAAGAGCAGGAAGAGAAGAAGAAGAAGAAGAAGAATAGGGAGTGGCGAGCCTCGCAGAGACAGAGGGACGTAACGTGGATCTTCTGGTGACAGAAGAAGCTTGAGAGACAGATGATGATGAGGTGAGGCTCCAGCCGTTAATCGAAGCCGTCGACATTGTGCACGGGACCCTCGTACTTCGTGGCTTTATAACACCATTTTGTGAGGTCACCGCATTCTCTTGAGATAAGGAAAGCGAAAGCTTGGTGAATCCAAGCTTCTTCCCTCGCGGATTAGGTTTGGACGTTCCAGATCATTTTCTGTATATGTTCATAACATCTATGCAATGTTCTTCTAGTAGATATACCATCAAAAAGGCATGTATATGCAATTGTGTATTTTGCTCTTTTTTTATTAACATGAATTGCATGCACATGCACGTAGGTTTCGTTTTATGTTAACTAATACTCTCTTCTTCTTCTTTTTTTCCTAAAGACTAAGTTGTAGTTTATACTTTCAAGAGCTTCAATCACATGGATATAGATATTGAAGGGTAAAGATATAAATTTATCTATGCTTTTACTTTCAAAATTATTTAAATGCACCTTATAATGAAAAACATTTAAAAGTTAATATTTATATTATTAATAATACTATTTAGAGATAATATATTAAAAAATGCTCAAATTTTTAATTTTTAATTTATTATGTCTATTATTTATTATTAACTTCATGTGAAAGTAATCACATAAATTTTATTACTTATTTAATAGTCATATTTAGCAGTCAGCTACTTTAAAATTTTAAATATTTTATATTTTATATCAATAAAATATTTAAAAAAAAATTTAAAAAAATTGCATCTTTTCCTTGATATTTAACTAAAGAAATTAAAGAATCCAAATTCTTGTATTAAATGGAGAACAAATCATTGTAAAACATGCTCTTTCACTCTAATTTGACAATAGTATGTCCTTCTCAACGGGAAGGGAACGTGTAGGTTGTTTCACTTTTGCTTTTCAATGTTGTTTCAACTGTTCTCGTCCACATATTTATATAGGTCTAACATAAATGTGTAAATGAGATAAGTTAGAATAGCGTTGAAATAGCAAAAGTAAAACAGTTGATTTGATCCCTTCTCAATATAGAAACGTACATAAAATGAAATTAGAAACTCCCAAGAGATACTAAACCATCTAATGAACCAGTACACTTATTCAAAACTTGTTCATAAATTCTGGACCTTACGCGTGTCAGCAAATGTAAGAATAGATAGAGAAAGGATGAGTGGGTTGAACGAAGAGAGATAGTGACAACATTTGATGGAAGTTTTGTGGCAAAAATTAACCACAAGCGTTCCGCCTGACAGTTCTGTATTGTATTTGTATGGCATTGAATGAAATAGTGAAGCCAACGACCAACGGTGTTTAAGTGATGGGTGTGGGTGTGAAGTGATATGGCTTTTTGAGATAAGGTCCTATCCTCAAAACATGGCTGTGGTGCTTCTTTGAGGATCCAAAGATAGAATTCTTTATCTTCTTTACACTGTGTAAGTGGGACTCTGATGATGAAGCGTATGAGAGGTTTGGTAGTATTGGAAATGAAAAAAAGCTCACATGAAAATGAAGGAGATGCAATGGCTACCTTAAATTCTTGCATGATATCTTTGTAGAAGTACGATGAGGCACAAATAGTAACTTATTTAATTATTAGTAGTATTTCCAATTATAAGAAATACAGGCATGATTTCAATAAAATTTAACATGAATATTAAAAATTAGAACATACAAAATCACTCAAAATTCAAGAATTGATGAAAATATAATTTAGTTTTGTATAAACCTACCTTGACGCCAGGAACATATAAGCACGCGCCAAAACTTTACATACGTCATTTGGAAGTAGTCTTTCTACTAGTTGGGAGTAAGACTGCGTATTATTGAACTTTTTCAAACAAACGTTGTATGCAAAATAAAGAGAAAGTAAACCAATAAACAAAAGCAAGAACAACAATTTCATCGCCTCAGGCTGAAATCAAGATCTAAGAGTGGAATGGATATACACATTATATAAGTCATGGAATGGGAGATATGTCGACATTATTTAGGGAAAGTGTTGACATGCAGGCTTGCGTTGTGTCATCTGCTCCATATCTTCTTTTCCCTTTTGGTATTGGAAGCGGTAAGATAATAGATAGATAGAACTTGGGCTCCAAATGCACCCAGCTGGGCATGCAGGTCTTGTCTGCACTCGTTGATGGCACCCCTGTGAATACTATATATTTGGATTTTGGGCACACAACCTTTAATTTTTATAAAGTTTTTATTGAATATAGGGAGATTAAATGTACAAATCTACTTGGTTTGAACAATTGAGCTATGGTTAAAAATCAAATTGATTGGGATAATTTAATCATAAAAATTTTGAATCAGTTAATCTTTTAATTTAATATTCAACTTTCAATTCTATTTATTTTAATAATTTTTATTGTTAAAATATTTTTAACCGATTAATTAATTAATTAATATTTATAAATTAACCAATTTTTATAAATTAAAATAAACTAAATAGTTTTCATTTAATAGTCTTCCCTTTTTTATTAAACTTGTATTCTTCAATCTTATTTCAAATTTTTCAATTTTATCTCATCTATAACTAATTTTATAACAATCATTTAAAGTTTTTAAATTTTAAACCTCTTATTTGACCGACTTAATTTAACATTACAATTAATTCTAGATTACATAAAACTTATAATTTCATCGAAAAATTCCCGTCTACGTACTCTAATTCGAACTTAATTTTAAAGTTCTAGTAATTTTATAGTCAATAAAAGAAATGTTTCATACGTATTTTCTCAGCAATTAAACATAAATTTTCAACATATAGCATTAACTAGTAAGCTAAAGTACAACACAAAACGTTGATATTACGCCATTGTCTTCCTTCAAATGGCTCGTGTTCGTGCCTCACAGAAAACAAAGAAGAGGTAGATACGGCACAGATTTATTTCTGCTACGGAAAATCTAGTAGACTAATCTCTATTTTGAAATTGGTGTCCTTGTAAAAGCATTTAGCTTGAGAAAGGATCTTCAGCACAGAAGGGTCCTTTAGTAGCCGTTCAGAAAGCAGAAAAATTATAAATTATAATAAGAAAACGAAAGGCCGAAGGAGGAAAAAAAATTTCAGGCAGCCGATTACTTGGGAGAGAGTCTGATCGGACAGACGGAGAAAGCGACACAGCGAGCTGCTTTTGCCAGCATAAAGCGTTCATTTTCTGTCAATGGCCTCTCAATCACCTTCAAAATGTTGGCGTCCTGAACAGAGCACAGAGTATGTTGGTCGTTAATGGAGTTTAAGCACACATTAAGCAGCCAAACTCTATCAGTTTTAGCCTTTCATTGCAACATATATGACACACAAAGTATATAGCATGTGAAGCAGTTCTTTTATCAGGTAAATTATTGCACAAAAAATGAGGTTTAGCTTCACTAATTCTTCATCTCTAATTGTCATGAGAACAAGCGTAAACCTGAAGTATCAAGCCAAATGAGTGTGTGTTCAGAAAATTTAACTAAGAAGTACCTTGAAGATCAAATGTTACCTACATGGCATCAAGCTTAACAATGCAAGTACCAACCTTTTTTGGGTGTTGAATAGTAGGTCTCACACTAGCTACATCACCAACGACCAGCACATTGTTAACGTTCCCCCTTTCATCCCTTTCAGTTGGAGAACTGGTAGAATGCCGCCATTGCCCATTAACTATGTACTTGTAGTAATACCTAAAAGCAGTGACCACCGTCAAGTCTATCCAAAGTTATATGCAACTTAGGGCCCTACAAATTGACAAGTAATTTTGTAGCATGACAACTTACTTCCCTTGTGAAAGTCTAACTTCAGCTTCGTATCTTGGTCCACCCTTGTGACTTGCCTTTACTGGTTCTTTCCAGTTTCCAGTAAAGTCTCCAACCAGGCACACGTCCTCTCCCTTGGAAGAAAGGCACATGAAAACCCATTCTATAATTAGTCTAGGTAGACAAAATGATTAGGGCTTAGAAGCAAGCTCAATGTTTGGCCTTGGCATCCATATGTTGGATACGGTCAGTTACCTCGTGTCCATTCCACACAAAAGTTACAGCATGTGTAGCTGGTCCATCATGTTTGCCACTTTCCACCATAGCTATAAGATCCCATGTTGCCCAAGCAATAGCAGGTCTGCCATTAAGGTATTATCATTTTTTTGGTTAGATTCAATGACCAGCCTAAGTGCCATATATAGCATGAGAATTCTATTAACTAAGTTTCCATTCCTCACTACTTTGTATAATAGATTTGGATTGAGGTTTAAATTCATGTATCAAATGTGTGAATGGCACTCGAAGAGAGAGAACAATCAGTTTCATAATCTGCTTTGAAAGGAACCAATTTTAGCAAGCAGCTGAACTATTGAAATGAAATTTGTTCAAGCTTTAGAAAGAGCAAATCATAGAGTAGCCATTGTCATTTTAAGTCTGTCATCTGCTTAGCACAAAGAATGCTGAAAGACAATTTATTTCTTACTGATATATCATGTCACACGCTCAGACCCAAACAGAAGCAAAGTTCAGCACGTTAGTTACCTTTGTGATTAGGAATTAATTGTAAAAGATGTTTACAGGACAGTGGGAATGTATATAATGCAGTAAACATATCAAACTCTAAAAGATGTATGCAGCAAGAACCTGTCAGGCTTGCATAAATGCAATCCGGTGACGTAATTGTAAGCCGCATGAAGGGAAGTATCAGTCATCCAATGGAGATAAGCAATCACACAAGCAGGAGATCTATCAAAACCAGTTGTGCAAGTGATAAACACACGATGACTCTTTTTCAGTAAGCGTAAAAGAAGCCCAACACCAAATGGCAGTTTCTTCCTCAGGTCGAAGGAGTCTCCCTCCCTGTAACATTGCAACAGCTAAATTAGCCCAAACTACTAGTTAAATATTTTGAAATCTAAAATCCCAGAGCCAATATAGGAAACATTTACCTGACTAGGTGAAATTTCTTAAAGACATCAACTAGTTGAGCAATTTTAAGGTAATTACAAAGACATGTAAATCTTTCCTCCAAACCTATGTGGCAAGAAGATTTCTGTCCATGGACACAAGCAACTCTCTCCCACCTCACCTCCACCCACTCACAAACACACACATTGGCCGCATGCATGAGAGTCAACCATCAAAGTGGCAGTTGCAAACAATCTTTCTTCACTTAAAAACAACATGTGAAATGAAATTACTTACCTTATAGGATAGTTGATCATAAGTATATTGAACTTCTGGCAAGACTCGTTGATAGAATTGAAACTTAACCCCCAATTTTCTGCTTCAATACTACTTTGGAAATTCAACATAGCGGTCACTCCCTGTTGTAGGTTTATTTAAAAGGTTTAAAATTAAACATTGAAGGGAAAAATATAGAGATGGTAAATTTAGAAATAGATGCGAACAAATCTCCTCCAAGTTCCGTGCAAAAAAGCCCATTTGAATATTATCTTTCAACAAGAAACTAAAATCTATTAGAGAAAAAAAAATAGTGTCAATAATTTCAATAGTGCAATAATAGTGTAAGCCATATTTGCACTTTACCATAAAAACAGAGCATACACAGCTTATGATGGTTATTGCAACATGGTTATTATAAAGAAATGTGTCAGGTGCAGCTGAATTTTGGAATAACAATGCGAAACTCCTATTTAGAGTATAGGAGAAGCTCCAAGAGCTTATAAACTTTGATTTGTCAAAGTTTATAAGCTCTTGGATATTTTACGTATGAAACGAAGTATAACACAAATTTCCAACCTGTTATGTAACTATGCTACAGAAGATAGTTCTGCTTATTTTAAAGGTAACAGGAACTCACTGCATTGGACAACCTTTTTACATCGTCTTCTCCTTGTACACATGACCCAACGTATATATGTTCTGTGATCTGTAAATTGAACAATGCATAAGGTGTATACACGAATTCCTTACGGCCTAAGACATTGTTTGTAAAAGGAGTTGATATCACACCTTACTATAGCGCATACCAAGAGAGTGGTTATAGTATAGCTCGCCTTTAGAACGATCAAGTGCTTTGATATATTCCTCTAGGGGAAAGTTTCCATGGGCCCATTCACCTTCACCAGATTCTTCCTCAGAGAAGGTACAAATAAGTTGGCTCACTGGACCAGCAAGATTCTTCTGCGCAGGTGACTGATTATGATCATTGTGATCCGTGAAGAGTTTCCAACCATCATATGCTAAATATTTTGAAGAAAATGTTGCAAACCCAGGACTCCCATTTCCCTCAGAAGATGGTTTGAGATTTGATGCCAGGAAACTTTTATTCCAAGTGGCAATGGGAACACGACCTCTATTAAACATCACGTCAACTTCACTTAGATTGAGCAACTGATGGATTGGAAAGGGAGAGAAAGGTCTCTCAAGCACTAAGCTATATGAGCCCGTCTTCTCCTTCAGCATCTTCCTGAGGAAACCAAAAACTGAAAAAATAAAAACAAAAAAGTGAACGTTGAACAGAACATATCATCAAGAGTTGGACTACTGTCATATTTAACGAACAATTTGGAGAATTAATCAGACAAAACTACAGGCCAAAGAGGTAAACGATATATACTCATCGAACATTGCTGGTACATGGCAACATTATAGAAATCTTTGTCAAGATAAGTAAACCATCATAAAAAATCAGTTCAACTTACAACAGTTCAATTACAAGGCATCTGTTGCAAATTGTAGAACATAATAATTAAGCAAAAAGCTTCATGCAAGTTGCATTAGGTAACAGAAATGGTAAAAAGTAGAAAAAATAGTTCCTCCACAACAAACTTAAACAAAAATCCACTCGGAATGAACACTCCCTTGATACACCAGAAAAGAAGAATCACGCTTCACTCGAAACTCTTTCCATAAGCTCAATCAAACAAATAATTAAACATCGTCAGAAATTAGCATCATAAGCGAAAATTTTCTTACTCTGTATCACCAAAATCCTTGATGACAAGAAATCCGGCACCAGAAGAATCGCTGGACTTCTTCAATGTATCACCCACCATAACTATCCTAGAACGCTCCGCATTCCCCTGCAACCAAAACACAATCACTTGAAGCCCCTAAAAAAGCCTGGAGAAGGAGCAAAAAGCAAAATACGCACTAATACAAACCCCTTTCTTGAGCGAGTGAACGAAGATTTTGCCATCTAAAGAGAGAGCGAAGCGAATGCCGAGAGGCTTCTGGAGAGTGACCATATACTCGTTCAAATTCATCTTCAATGACGAGTTGTTGCTGCTGGACGACATTGCACGAACCTTAACGAACCGAACCGCCTTCGTAGAAGCTCTGATTGACTCTCCGCGAAGCGAGCATATGTCTCTGCCGAAGAACGGGGAGGAAATCGCCTGGAGATGGACAGCTCCGCCGCGAGAGGACAGGTTGAGCAACGACATGGCGGTGGCGGACAGGAAGAGATCATTCCAGAACCTGGTGGTGATTGTGACGGTACTGTGCCATTTTTTTTATATGCACAGAGTACTTGACAGAGAGGAGTTTCTTATTAGTTTCTTTTTTATTTTCTTAGCTAATATGATTGAGCTTGGGGATTCGTGTGGATGGTCGATGGCTGAGTCTTCCAAAAAAAAAGAGGTAAGGATCCAGCGGCCCACGTGCAAAGTATCACGAGATCGCTGTACCTTTTTATATGTACAGTTAGATCTGCCACGTGGACATATTTTGACCTAGAATATCTCTGATCTTTGGAAGTCAATGCTCTGGGAATGGAGACTGGATTGGCCAATACGTTTCCTTCATGCAATATTGCCATATTAAAATAAAGATCAAAAAAACTAAATACCATACTTCTATATAAATGGTTAGATTCATTTTTTAAAATATTATAAATTTTTCTCTTAAAATGTATAATTAAAATCAACATACTTCTATCACAAAATAATGTAACTTTACAAT
>JANZLH020000013.1:705933-715998 GCA_026770325.2 Erythroxylum fimbriatum | reverse complement strand
AGCTTTGGGATGTTGTTGATGGAAATGGCAGGGAGGAGGAAGAATTTGAATGCATTTGCAGACCACTCAAGCCAAATTTACTTTCCTGCATGGGCTTACGAACAATTTAGGAAAGGGAAGTACATAGATTTTGGAGAGGCCAATGCAACAGAAGAACAAAACAGAATAACAAAGAAGATTATTGTGGTAGCGCTTTGGTACATACAATTGAAGCCTGATAACCGACCTCCTATGCATAGAGTGATAGAGATGCTTGAACAAGACGTGGAAAGTCTAGAATTGCCTCCAAAACCTCTGCTGTCTTGACAAGTTGCAGAAGATGAGGATACTGAAATAGACGAACACCCAATAGAGATAAGAGATCCTACAAGTGACTGTTCTGATTCTATCAGTTTACTTGTAGATGCAGAGTAAGTAGTAATTTAAAGTATTCATCAGAAGAAAAATGAGATTGTAAGTAAAATGTTGCTATTATCATATTTAAAACCTTGAATTCAAGAGTCATCTAAAGTACCTAATAATATGAGTAAACATGTGCTAAGATAGACGCATCCAAATTTTGAGCTGTCTTTCCTTTGGTCTCACTTCATGTACATGTAATTATGGTACAATTTGTACGTCCCCTAGTTGCATTGTGCATTGCAAATTCTATAATCTATTGTTTCCCTTCGTTATCTATGATCTTGCGCTCAATAAAAAATATTTTAAAACTAAATAAAATTATAGAAGGTCCATTATTTGTTATACTCGATATATATATCATAAAATTTGTCACTTGTTACCTAATCAAATTATATAACTATAATTTGAATTTTTGCAAACGTAACTGAAATCAATAATCTTTAAGTTATCGCGTTTTTATAAGAAATTTTTCTGAGTTTTCATACATGATATATAGATTCACAACAACCTTATTAGGTCATGCACCCATTCATCCAAGTGCTCAAACCTTCCCTAGGGCACATGAACGATATCATATTCGTCCAAGATTGTCAAGTTTAAGAACAATAGCAAGATATCTGCTTTCCCATTTTCAGTTTCTGCTTTGCACCCCAAAGCATTCAACTCAGACCATTGTAGATTATAATAGCTCTCACCAGATTGTCGGTCCGTCGGGTCGGCCACACTGCAAATTATGAAGTCTGCAATCCAGTAGAAGCTGGCTACCATACATGATTTTCAGTTATGGTAGAAACAACTCCTTTCAGTGTTTCCTGCATAGCAAAAAGAGTTCAATGACTAGAGTTTCGCCTTTGCTTGATCTTGATGAAAAGAAGACATCTTAAGCCTTACCACAGAATGATCATTAAGACCAAGAGGCAACACCAGTGCCTAGAGGAACCAGAGTTACTGCCGACATGTCAACTTGAATGTTAGTAACTGTCCGTTTCAAATACATCATTAGATATCAAATTTCAGAAGACTGAAAACAAAGCATCTTCTTATAGTTGTTCTTGATGCATACCTGATGTGTTCAATCAATTGGCGTGCACAAGCTACGAGCATTGGCTGCATAATCACCTTGAAGCAAAATGAAGTATAAGTTTACATCAAAGAAATAGGTCACTGAGTAAGGTCGCATTCTTACCTCATAACATTTGCTAAATATCACCAACACATTAAAAGTTGGCTCCGTAGACATCCCTTCTTCCTTCCTGGCAACTAGTGCGGATATACCCAAAGGGTGTCACTAGTTCGTATAGCTCTAAGATAATTACAAAGAAACATAGAACATGTTTATAACAAATCTCGCATCAAATAAGTACAAGATCATATCTCTATCTCACAAACGTTTATCACTTCCAATTCATCTTGCAAACTTATTAATTTCTAAAGGTTAGGAAGGGCACTAGGAAAACTTGACCTTAAAACTTTTTCTACTTGGTTCAAATGTCAGTTATTATAGTACCCACACAGACACATAGAGAGGGATCGAAATAAAGATATGCAATTCTGGGTGGGAAACTGTCAATTATAATCAGATCGTGTATGAGAGACTGATGATCTAACTTACCATCTAAATTTTGTGCCATTGTAAATTCTGGTAGCATGACTAAGACATAGGCTTCAGGGGCTTAAACTGAAACAAGCATCTACTCCCAATCAGGAGTCTGGGATACATTTTACCCAGGGAACAACATGTCAACTTATATTATCTCTTCAAAATCTAATAACGACTGCCGTACTAAATCACAAAGTTCAAACTCTTTAACGAAAATCATATCCTCTTGGATATAACAAGAATCTAAGAAGATGAAGAGAAAAGATTTGAACCTGGCATGCAGTATTGTTCCCATGGTTCGTATCTGTGTTGCAATCACCTGAAAAGAATTATGAACATTAGAGGCCAACCCACGAAGAAGGAAGACGCATACCTATGAATTTATGCAGATGGGAACTTCAAACTCACAAAATGGAGGTCATCGTAACTGCAAATGACTATATCTGTCTTGTTACCCTGTAAATGCAAAAAGCGGCATAATTAAGGACGTTTGGAGGAGTGATTATCACAAAGTACTGCATAACAGTTTCAATGCACCATTGAAAATGAACACAGAAAGAAAAGGCGAATAAAATATATTCCCTATAATATAATCCTGTAACATATCTACCATATAAATATAGAAGCAAAGGAAGCTTAGATAACAGAACCACATCTAAGTTCCACAATTCTCAAAATCTACATTTCCTCTCAATATGTAGCAAATATTTATCAAAATATCTCAGACATAGGGTAACAGATTGGGCGTAACATTGAATAGGAGAATTGACAACTATACACCAATTACACAGTTTTAGTCTAATTCTACACAAGTTAGATTTAAAACTAGGAATTTCAAGTTGAACAGAAAGACATAAAGCCAGATGCTTAAACGTTTAAGCCAATTCCATCGAACTCAACAGTGAACTGTGTCCATCGATGCTTAACGGTCAACATCCACCTTAATCAACCACAGAAAAGTCAAGTATTTCATGTCCGGCTTAATAGACTGAATATAAACACGAATCAGTAGACACATCTTAAATCCGTTTGTGTATGCTAAGAAAACAGTCTTATAAGCTCACAGAAATAAACTTCATTGAATTAAGCTCGAAAAGACAATCTCAATCCGAAAATTCGGGCAACCCATTAATCAGAAAGCACCAACGAGAATTCTCAAATATAAAAGAAAGCTTCTTGCTGACTATTAGTTCGACCAAATAAATGGGCTTACATCAAAACAAACACATAATGTGCAAAGAAAAAAGACAACAAAACACCCAAGAAAAAGAAAGCTTACTGTACCTTAATCTCCACTGAAAGACTCTTGCGGGGGACAGGGAAAGGCTGTACTAAAGTGCCCATCACCGTGTCCATCTTCTTCTTCTTTCGAGTTTTTTCTTCAGGGAGGAGGCGGCAAAAGGAAGAAGAGTCAAAGCTCCATTCATCAGAGCCCTTGAACGAGTCCAAAATTATTTAAATCCTCGGCCCATTAGTATTATCTTACTATTATATTTAATGTTTTAATTAATAAACTCAATTATTAGTTATGATAAATAAAATTAAATCATAAGTAAATTATAATATTATTTGATAATGTCTATAAAGATATCTTACTCGTAAAAAATACGAGGAGACATTCTCTTTACATGAACATTTCTTTAAAAAGAACAATAAGTTCTTTTTATTGGTATTTTATATTGAGATTTTTATTTTACTAATTCATTAAATGATTTACCTTATACATTCCTGAAAGAACGTATGGTTCTTTTTACATGAACTTGATACCTTTTATATGACATAAATTTACACCGGTGAAAAAACAATGTTATAAATGAATGTAGAAAATTAGTTTGCATGATTTTATAAAATTTTGTCTTGCTTCTCAACATTTGGTATATAATTTGGTTAGTTGTTAGTAATGATGTCCTTTCCTCTCTCTAAGTAAACGGGCATCTCAATTTGTTTCTTTCAATGAACCAACTAACCTTAGTTCTAGCTAGAATCATAGTTTTTAATGTTATATAATATCTACCGAAGAACAAAAGACTCATAGGATGTCAATTATCAAACCAGAAAGCAACATGTTTCTCATTGTCTGTATTGTGTGTGATCATTGGTTGCATTTAATAACTTTACTTTACAATTTACTTAACTGTCCAAGAATGTTTGGTGCTATACTTCATTGACCAAATACTACTATTTTCTATATAATAGCAATTGATTCATTTCACCCACAAGTTCTCTTTTTTTTTTTTGCATAGCTTCCATAAGTTTTTTTTCCATTAGAACCTTGTACATATTCTTTACTGAAGTCATACTCAGTCCCCTCTTTCCTTAGGTGACATATACTACTCCAATTCACCTTTAGACCTTCTTATTACTGTTTTGACCACTCCAGATAAAGTCTCTGATTAACTTATCCATAGTCTTTATCACTCCTTTGGGGCTACGTAGATGAGAGCACCAATATACATACAAATTAGATAACACCACTCGTGCTAGAATCAGTCTTCCTCCATAAGATAGAAATGTGTTACACAAAGATGAAAGCTTCCTTTGGAATGACTAAACTAGTGGGGTACAATATGCTGATGTGAACATTTTTATAAGATATTAGAACTCCAAAATATTTAAAAGGAGCTAACTAGATTTGAATTCTCATTGTTTAAATTTATTACCTCACCTCCATCTTTGTACCTATTGACACAAAGCAACTTTTGTTAGGATTAAGACATATACTTGAGATTCTTTTGAAGTCCTCTAGAGATTGTATCAGCACTTTGATAGATCTAAGGAAAGCTTTACATAATAGCAACATGTCGTATAGGACAATTGTGATATTCTTAGTTTGTCTCATCTATGATGGAACTTAACCCTTGGTTCTTTTTGGATGTTAAGCATTGTAATTTTGTGTAGAATCTCCATCCCATTAGAAAATAAATAAGGTGAAACATAATCACCTTGTTTGAGCCCTTTTCGTCTCCTGAAAATTTTAATTGGTTCTCTATTTATCAACACAGTTGAAGACACCAAAGTTATACATTCTTTTATCCATTCAACAAATTTCCTTAGGTATCCTATATAGGTTAGTGTATATACTGAAAATCTCCAGCTTACTATATCATATGCTTTAGAAAAATCATTCTTCTTGGCACATCCTTAGATAGATTTGTTACCTTCATAAGCTTTAAAAATCTCCTGTGCTAGATGTTGTCACTTATGCACCTTCTACTAATAAACTCACCTTGCCGTGGATTTATGAATTTTGTGAGAGTATTCTTCAATTTATTGGATAGGATTTTAGAGATAATGTTCTATATCACATCACAACATGCAACTGGTCTATAATCATTAAAGCCAGAGGGGTTTGGTATCTTAGGGTTAGGGACAAGCCACAAATAGGTACTGCTCATTTTCTTGAACATCCTGCCCTCCCTGAAGATTTCTTTAACTGTATTTACTATCGCTGGGCCAATGTCCTCCTATGTAGCTTGAAAAAAATCTAGCATTAAATATATTTGGTCTGAGGTCTTTTTTGGGTCAAAGAAAAATATTGGCTCCTTAATCTCTTCATTTCTAACCTCCCTAATCAAAGCCTGATGCTGGTGCATCTGAACAGAATATTTAGTCAAGCTTATTAGCTAAGTTGGAAAAGTATAAACCTTCCTTTTCAATCCTCCAATGCCCCTAAATTATTCTTTGATCACATTTACATCTTTATATTGTTGCCATCGTTATCTTTAATTACAACGATCCTGTTTTTATTCCTTCTTTTATGGATTTTATTAAAAAAATATTTAGAGCATTTTCCCCTCTTATAGCTAAAGAACTCTTGCCTTCTATCTTAAATGAGAATTATATGCACCAACTGCTTTTATATATTTCACTAACTCAACTTTCTCTTTTTCATTCTTAATGGGGTTAGTTAGATCAACTTCTAGATCTTCCCGACATTTCTTAAGAACCTTAATAGCTTCTCTCATATCCATCTTTATAGAGTCAGATCTATCCCTTGATATTCCTTTTAACTTTTCTTTAATAAATTGCAATTTCCTCATACATTGAAACAATGGGGCACCAATAACCTCCTTCCGAATGCCTTGTCTTACTACCACAACAATTTCTAGGTGATTGAGTAAGGAATTGAAAATTTTGAATGGTGCCCTCCTTCTATACAGCTCTATTCTTATGAGTATTTCAATAGGAGAATGATTAGATAAGAGTGGACTATTGAAGGTTGCATAGCTCTCTGGTAGTTGCTTTAACCATATTTCATTAACTAAGGCTCTGTCTGGTTTCTTTGGTAGGAATCCTACCCTGTATTGTTTATTATTCCAAGTGAATTATGACACCCAATGATATTCAGATCCAAAACTCCCAAGTTGTGCTGATATGCTCTAAGTTTGACTATATCATATATCTTTGAAATTTCCAATTATCTCCATATATCATTGTGATGCTAATATGTTTTTGAGATATGTTCAGAGTAAAATCACAATGGATGTACTAGTCTCAAAGTGTCTTACTCACCAAAGTTATAAACTTAGGATCAAAGGCTACCATAATTATACCATTAGGGTGGGTTGAAAGATTGCTAATTATTATCCAATTATTCTCTAAAAACTAGAGTCCATTTACCATGTTCTCCTGCTTTATTTTGGTCTTTTTGAGGCCAACAAAATAAGGTCTATAAAGGGAGATGTAGTCCCTTAAAGATTTTTGTTTATTAGGGGAATTGAAACCCCTACATTCTATACTAGCAAATTCATCATGCCTTTATGGCACCAGCTTTTTTCCTCTTTAAGTTCCTATTTGATTTGCTAGTGTCAGAAGTAGCCAAGTTACTTCCTTCTTCCGTCATCTTGTTCTCCTTATCCTCTACAATATTCGCTGTTTCTTCCTCTTTTATTTCACCTCCCATCTCTAATTTTTATAGAAGAGTTAGCCACCTTCCCCTTGTCCCCTTATTCCCTGGGCCTGTAGTTTCATTGGCCTCACTATATATAATCTTAGGAGTTCCTTTAGATGTTTCCTCTTCTGCATCTGTTTCCTTTCTTTGTTATTCTCTTCCTTCCTTCCTTCTCCTTCATCGTTACCTAACTATTGCTTCCTTGATTATTGGAATCATTGTGATTCTCGTCATTTCCTTGCCTAGATCTTCCTTTAATATGTATTTCAGTATGTGAATTTGAGTTTAGTGTTATTTATCTCCTTAGACACATCTCCTACCTCATTCTTAGGTTTCGACACCTTCACTGTCTCTTTCTTCATTAGATTCCAAAGGTAAGTCACCCTAATTTCATCCTTCACCACCGTGTGACTCTCCCCACATCTTATAATTTTCATCATCTCAAGTAGGTCCTTTTCTAGTCTATCCTCGCTGCTACAACAGTATTCTTGTCTAACTTTAACCACAATTAAGAAAAAAATATAATTAATTAAGTTTGAAAAACAACTAAATAATAAATTTAAATTTAACATTTGTACATTTCAATCTTAATATTTGAAATATAAGATCTTTTAATTTTTAATTTTTATTTTAATGTTCCATCGTAATGAAACAGGTAAAGCTTTCCTATAAACTATTGAATTCGTTGTTGCATATGCTTGATTGTCATAATTGCTACTGATGACTTTGACTTATATTTAATTATAAAGTTAATTACCTGTAATTTGTTATCATTTGAGTAGCTATTATCTATCAATTAGAAGTCTTTATCGTGATTTTGTAAAGTTTTACGTTCTTCAGTATAACCCCATACATGGTTCAGCTACAAACAAAGAAAAAGATACTTTTATTATTGCGAGAAAGATGTTATAATACATTACTCTTACCATTTATATAAAATCAACCAAATAGATATTAATATAAAACAAAAGTTCTCAACTTATATTTTAACTCTTGTCTAATTTTTAAGAATTATATTTAATAACTTTTGTCTTCAGCAAAATATTACGTACGCGAAATCGATTACACAGAATTTAGCATTCGAGTTGTGAATGCCGGTGTCCAAAAGGACACTGCTCCTCACCATCCTCTTAACATAGAATCTATTAAGCCCTTTGTCTATGTCTGAATTGTTTCCAGAAAATGCTGGGTACTTGGTTTTCACGCGATGTGTGAATCCAGTGGCACAATATGTTAGACATCACAATGCTCTATTGGATGATTATAATCGTGTGCAGTATGTAGATACATCTTCCTGTAATTATTCTTCCTCCCACTCTTTACATGGTGAAAATTCCTATGTAATCCCCGATAGGTAGCTATGTAGAGAAGACGATGCTTTGGGCGGTTTCAAATGAGGAGAGCAACTTAACTTATAAAGACGTCAATGATTCTCTGCTGTTTGGCTTCCAACTTTCTTTTTTGATTCATTTTGCTGCCATAATATTGACATTTATATAATCCTTGCAACTTTGAAGGAGATCGCCAACTTTGTTATGTTCCTACTCCTATGCCAGGTACGTTAATCCTCTTCTCCACTTTCACTCTTTTCTTTATTTTATCTTACATGTTTATCATTAGTTCAAATTGTAGCTATTTTAAAATACTAAAAATAAGGAAATTCTTTTCTCTAAATAATTATCATTAAATCTTAAAGAAAAATCTTAAAAAATAATCTATTCATATTATTATTTAAGAGAAAAAATGATTGAAATTGGTCACATTAGGAAGAAATTGAATATTTTTTTAATTCTTTAAAATCTAAATAAAAACATATATATTTTAGTTATTATAAAAAAGAGACAAATACTATAAAAGACTTCTAAAAAAGTGTTATAAAGTTTAACAGAAAATAAAAAACAACCTAACTTATAAGGATGTCCATGATTGTCTGCTATTTGGCTTCCAACTTTCTTTTCATTCATTTTGCTGCTGATAATCCTTACAACATTGAAGGTGATGGCCAAAGCAGTCCAAGTATGTTAATAGTCGTCTCTCTGCTTTCACACTTTCTTTATTTTCTGTTTTCACACTTTTCTTTATTCTATCTAACGCGATTATTATTAATTTGAATTGAAACTATTATTACTTTTGTGAATTCTCTTTAGAGTTTCAAAATACTAGCCATAAGAAGGTCACTTCTCTATTTCAAATAATTATCATTAAAGCCTAAAGCAAAATCTTAAAAAGATTTTTTATTTTATAAATATTATTATCTTTTCACCTTATATGTATTATTAAATAATCATTGTAAATTTTTATATTTTTATTACACATATTAAAAAAATAATATCATGATTACTCTTAACCTTTTGATTTTATTTTTCATATTTACACAATATATACATTATCCATATATGTATTTATATAAATCTTAAAATAAATCAATCATTTTGTTAATCCTAATGTATCAATTTTAAAAAAATATAAGAGTAATTGAGTTATACAAATAAATACGTAAAATATATTATATTAAAATAGCTATTATTTTATAAAATTAAGATAATATAATACTGTATAGACAAAGTTTAGATATTAAATATTGGAGAGTGCACTGAGAGAGGATCTAATTATAATTGTTGCTAGGATCTTTAACAATTTGGACATGTACAAACATTACTCTCAATTGAAGCTGTGGAGATCTCTTTATTGTGGAGAGAGGCACAGTCGGTGAATGATAGAGATGTAGCCTTTCTTCATTCTTCTAGCCAGTACAAAAATGTAACGTAATTGTTAGCTTTGCCGCTATATAAGCAAAGAGCGTTTTAAAAAATGGACGAGAAGCACCTGATCACGACTCTGTATGATGACTTGGCACGATCTTTGGCTGACACTTGGATAAAAAACACATAGGACTCAGGAGAGAACACGTTTTTTTTGTGAGTCCGAGGTGTACTGTGTCATATCTCTTCCGTCCGTCTCGTCTCGTCTCGTCTTCCAAACATTGGGGCCAGTGATTAAGAGTTTTTTTTTGGTCTTTTCAACAACTTTCTTTAGAACTTTTTTTTAATGAAACGTTGGCAAGTGCGTTCAACACATATTATTCATGTCCAAAGATAAAACGTCATACAGAAAATGAGGAGGGCATACCCCCTATTCAGAATCAGACATAGAATTGGCCGCTCTAGCAATC
>JANZLH020000013.1:605697-621440 GCA_026770325.2 Erythroxylum fimbriatum | reverse complement strand
ATATAATATTAAATTAAATTATTCATACTTTTATTAATAATTAATATAGTAATAATTAAATAAGATATATTTAGTAAATTAGATTATAAAAAACAAAAATAGAAAACAAAATTCACTTTTATGAACAGAAAGAAAAAAAGTAGAAACTAGAAATTCAAACAAAAACAGAAAACAAAAAGGAAATAAATGGAAACAATAACGAGTCTTCTTAAAGAGAAATTTAATATTAACTATCCCAAAAGATATATAAAAGCCATAACAATAAGTATTTTAGTCTTTACTCTTTAAAATATACATATCACATTACCATTATTTAATATACCACATTACAATTATTAGAATATTAAAAATTATATTACTTAATATATAAATTGAGTGGAAAATGATTAAAATAATTAATTTTGTTAGTTTATTTTAGTTCTTTTTAAATAACACATGATATTTTATTTTAGTAAAATACACTTAATGTAGTAGTAAATATTAAATATAATCTTATGTTTTACTATTTCTTTGTCCAATAGAAATAAATCATACAAATGAGGATTTTTTAATTTTTTGCCAATAATAAATATTCGAATGTGATAATAAAATTATTTATCACTCCAATCAATCTTTGAGGTATTTGGAATGATATTACCCTTCTATTTAATGGGCATTTGTGTACTTTCACATCAATACGACAATATAAGTGAGTGTACGACCCGCCAATTTTAAGGCCAACGATGACACTTACGGTGACTTACCTTAAAAACTGCCAGGTGGCTGCCCCTATGGGGCGTACGTTAGCGTCCTGCCTAAGGTTTACACTATCATATAGTTCTATGCGCGCACTACGCACCTTTCTTCGTTACTATAACCCCGCGTTCACAATTCTTAAAGAGTGTTCTCGAAAGCAAATACAAAAGACAGAGCGAGTCGCGGACTCAGTGATTGAAACTGAAAATGGAAGTTGAGCCGACTCGGATAATGATTGCGGTAAACGAGTCAACGATCAAAGGTTACCCACACCCTTCCATCAGTAGCCGGCGAGCTTTCGTGTGGACTCTCCAGAAAATTGTTCGCTCCAATACCTCCGATTTCAAGCTTCTTTTCGTTCATGTTCAAGTCCCCGACGAAGACGGTTCTTTCTCTCTCTGTGTCCCTCTAGAGATAAGCAAGTTTGAATCTTCGAAGTTTTTGGGTCTTGGGTCATGAGCTATATTGGTTTTTGCACGATCTTTCTTGTGTTCTGTTACTGGTATTTAAGTCTTTATGCTGTTTGTGTTAATGACTGATTAGTTTAAGTTCTTAAAGATTGTATCTTTAGAGCAATTAACCATTGCAGTGGTGGCGTGATAATTTAAACGTAAATGATTTGTGAAAGTGAGCCTAATACAGCCCATTTGATTCATTAGACCACATTAAACTACCTTAGCACTTGTTATCTATTGAGTTTGGTAATTGTCGTCTAAACTGTAACAAAACTGTAAAAGTCCAAATTACAGTGAGGAGGCAAGTTATATTCTTATTATTTTGGTACTAGCTCTAGTATTTGTTATGCCTCTTGGATAATTAATTGATCCCTTACCTTCTAATGTAGTGTGATGTTATTGTTTTCCCTCTTCTTAATGTGGTTTAAGCAATGTTACCTGATAACTGGTTCTCGTCCAGGTTTTGATGACATGGATAGCATATATGCATCCCCTGATGATTTTAGAAGTATGAAGTATAGGGAGAGGATAAGAGGCCTTCATCTATTGGAGTACTTTGTTAATCAGTGTCATCAGTTTGGGGTAACTGATATTTCTTGCTGTATGCCTACCCTCATGGATCTTTGGAATTTTTTTAGTAACTGATATTTCTCATCTCTTGAATTTGTTTTTGGTTTCAAACATAATCTACCAAATGCTTGTAGATTACTTGTGAATCTTGGATCAAGAAGGGTGATCCAAAGGAAGTAATCTGCTTTGAAGTGAAGCGAGTCCAACCGGATTTTCTAGTTGTTGGAAGCCGTGGTCTTGGCCCTTTTCAGAGGTATATTTTTTTTATAGGTTTCTTCCATGCTTAAACATCATTTTAGATTGTGAAATGATTTGCCACTGTTTTTTGTACTGATGAACATGTACATGGTTATCATCAATACATACTCATTTAACTGATACATTTCCCTTGCTGATCTTTTTCACAGGGTCTTTGTGGGTACAGTAAGCGAGTTCTGTCAGAAGCACGCAGAGTGCCCTGTGATATCGATCAAACGAGGTGCTGATGAAACCCCCCAGGATCCTGTCGATGATTGATTTTGTTCCAGCCAGTTTGGTTTGGATGGTGTGCTTACTGTTGTAACTTGGTGTTTGGACAAGCATGCCTTGTATAATAAAATAATTACTTGTTTGTTCATGGAAAATGCATAGAAGGGTACATAGAAAGTCCATGTTCAACACTAACATTTGCTCGGAATCACAAGACCTGTATTTCACTCCCTTTCTTTAACATTGTATAGGTTTTAATAATAATATTCCTCGTCAGACTTTCACAAAAATCTGTAGCAGAACAAACACAGAAGGTTCTAACAATGTATTCTTTAAAGCAAGAAAACTAATCTTTTGTTTTTTGATCACTAAGACTCCAATCCCTTTCCAGTTCTCTCTCACGCTGTCAATGGTAAAAACACGCTAAAGAACTATCCATAGGGAGCTGTTCCCCGTCCTTGCAACGAAAGATTAAAACTTTATCCTACAAGATATGTGCCCTCTGTATCATATTGGGAGTTCATGAACCAAAACAAGCTTCAATCCCCTGTTTCACATGAATTCCTTTGTATACTATTACATAAGAACAAAAGTGTCCTACATGCCAATAATAGCTCAAAGGAAAGACTTCTATCCTCTAACCTGCACATCGATTAATAGTACTATAAAGGAATACAAGTATGGTTCTAAACAACATGAGAGTACTATGGAACATCACTGTGAACCTTAAGTCCTTTAAGTGTCAACACATAGTGCTCAACTTCTCCAGAAGTCCTTTAATTTCACCTTGCAATTGAGATTTCAAATCTGGCGGCATTTTCCCATCTGCCGTCCCCAGCATTGCAGTCATCATCCCAAGCTTCTGTCTTACATAACCAAGTTCAGACACAACGCTAGAAGATGATCGTGAGGTAGATAAATCATTAGTGGTGATTGTCGTGTCCTTCGCTGGAAGAATTTGGTTTGGCTTTGATATCTCTTTGAGTTCACGAGTCTTGGTCTCCGCTGAGAGATAGCGAAGTCGGAAAGTTACACTAGCTGCTCCAAAGGGGCTGACAAGTTGAGATTGGTTGAAAGCCTCTTCCGCATCAGAACTTCTAAGAAATACAATCCTAGCACAGTAGTTATTGTAGAACATTTCTGTTTCCTCATGACTTAAATCTCCATATTTCTGGTATATACTAACAAGATCAGTTTTCTTTGGCAATGAAGATCCAGGGCCAAATGTCACAAAAAGGGCAGCTGCTGGAGCTTTCTTGTCTGGTTCTTTGCTAGGTGGTGTTGTTTCCGGGGGATGGGCAGCTTGCTGCTTGTTAGGTTTCATTTCACCCTTTCTGATCTTTGACCTTTGAGAACTTTTATCAGGTAAAATGACATCAGCCCGAGTTTCCTCCAAGTTTAACGGGTCAACTTGAGATTCTTGAGACTTTCTCTTTCTCCCTGTTTGATGCTTGTTATGGAGTCTGTAACTGGACTCGTTGCAAGATATTGAATTTCTAAATGCAGAAAGAAATTCCCCAACCACTTCAAGGGAATTGTTTTCCTTCAAATTCAGAGGATTGCATGCAGCATACTGCACTTGAGAAAGCACTGCATTTGCAGGAACATTAACTTTCTTTGGATCAATAATACTCTGACCATGTTTTGTGGTTTGAGGATCATTCCCAGCATGAGGTTCCTGAAAGGGCTCATTTTGGTAGACCTTAGGATCTTGCAGAAGATGAGAGGGTTTCAGAAATTGACCAGTAGCTTTATTCATTATATCACCAGTCTGAATTTCAATTGAAGCCTTCTGAGATTCCACTTCAAGCTCCTTCTTTCTGTGCGCTGCCTTAAGGTCTGTGTAGGGAGGGGACAAGTATTTACTCCTCTTTCTCTCTCTTGGTGAAGAGCATTGCTCAATATACTCTTGTCCATCATCATGATCAATTCGAATGCTTCCAGCACCATTCTTGCTTCCTGCAGATTTCATTTCTTCCTTCTGGTCTTGCCCGCTAACATTTTCAACGGTGGAATCTTTTTTCTTCTTTCCCGTTGTCAAGGGTGTCTTCCCAACTTCCTTCATAACCACATTGGCACCAGTTTCAGGACTAGAAACTTTGGTATCTGATGGTACAAGAGGTGTAGAAAGTATTGTTTCTTTCCTCCTCGGTTTGGATGTCAAATTGTTGCTTCCTTCAATATCAGCTTCAGCACCAACTTTTATTTTCTTCCTTCCAAGGGAATATGCAGATTTGTCCAATTCTTTTCTTCCTTTAGCCGCATCCCCCACATTTATTTTGTCCTCTTCAGCAGCTTCATTACTGCCTTTCCTTTTCTTCCTCCCAGAGGAAGATGCAGACACATTCAAAATTTCCCCACCACCCATTTTGCCAGGAGTACTTTGCTCTCCATGATTTAATTCCCCTCTCACAATTCTAGGTCTACCTCGGCCTCTCTTCTTCGTTGTCTCAGCTAATGCTGTTAACTTGATAGACTCACACTCCTCTTCAGCCTCATCATCTTTCTTACTTTCAGCACCAGCATCTACATGGCCTCCCAGGATTTCAGCTATGCTTTTCTGTTTCCTTCTTTGATGCTGATCATCCCCTGAACCCCCTCGTGACTTCGGCAACAAGCTCTGATCTGTTTGACCATCTTTATGACCTCTATGTGGAGAAAGCCAGTCTTCTTCAATTGGTCCCCTAGTATTGGCTTCCACTGCACCACTAGCATCACCCAGACAAACAATCAAGTTGCTTCCATCGTCTTCAAGGCCTGGAATTGGCTGCGGATCTGAAAAAGATGGTAGTTGGTAACCTCGTCTACGGTAAAAAGCTGACAGCCAGCACTTCAATACGGTAAATTTGAGAATATTAGTATCATCAGCAACCTGTGCAAAACCTTTCAACACAGCAAGCAGTTCTGATGGTTCAAACAACACAGCAGAAAATCTTTCAACCCCACCTTCAGGAACAAGAAGCCCTTCCTTAATACCCGCATTGACAGCCAGTGATCTACCAACTCCAATGAAATTTTCCTTCGGTGCGCAGGAGCAGGTAATCTTAAAGTCCAAAAGCCTGCCAACTTCTTCCACTGCCTTCTCCACTGCAATGCCAAAGTTCCTTGAGGTATTCTGCTTTGACATCTCCACAAAATTCTCGTAAAAAGGCTTCAATTGAGATGGATGGCACCATGCAAATGTATGATCTCCAAAGTAAGCCACAAGAATTCTATCTCCTTGTTTAATTTTCTTGGCATAATCAGACGCATCAACAGGATCATAAACCCGACCAGGCCACCATGGATGACTTTTAACCTTACCCCATACAAAATCACCCTTAGCAAACTCATGCCTCTCACCTCCCATATCGTCCTCTACATCCATCTCCTTCTTCCCTCCTAAATTCCCAGATTTCATATCTGCAGCGCCACCTTTTGCATTATTCTTCTCATCTTTCTCTATGGCATCCAAAACAGAACCAAGCTTTCTCAAACCCTTACTCTCCTGCATCTTTAATAAAGAAGACACTCCATTAATCTCAGAATCCTCAAGACCCCCAACTCCATCAAACAAAGGATTAATCTTTCCGTCTTCAGAATCACTCTCACTGAAGTCCTGACTCTTCTTGCGGTCCCTACCACCAACGCTGAAACCTTGTTCTCTCTTTACAGAGGTTCTAACTCCATTTTCTTGGGTATTTCCAGCAGAAGCAGCTCTATAGCCATATTCGATAGTTTTGGCATCTGGGTCTAGGGTTTTAGGCGGTTCTTTTCCAAGATAAGAACTTTTAGGCAGGGCTTTACGTGGGGTTTGAGAAGCTTCCATCTTTTTGTTCACGACCAAACTTTATCAAGCAAACAAATTCAACCTCCCACTTCAAAGCTTCACAACTGAACACACCAACCAAATGACATGAGAAACAAACAAAAGAAACGTGAAAAATCAACACAAGATTATCAATTCCATCTAAGAAAAGAGAAACGAAAATTTTCATTTTTCTTCACCTGCATATACGTAGATATTTCTTAATATGTACAAGAGGATGGATACTTGAACTAAATTAAAAAGAAAAAAACAGAACGAAAAGAACAAATAGAGAGATAACTAAAAAAAATAATAACTAAAAGCAAAGTACCTGAAACACGAAGAAGATGGAAATGAAATTAGGGTTTCCAATTTTATCAGTCCATTTTTTGCTCAACTCAAAAATCTAAACAAAGAAAGAGTAGAGATAGAGAGACGAAAAGAAATAAAGTAAGAAATAAAAAGTCCAGAAATTGAATTTGAAACTGCTGTCCGTATGCGATATATTGGAAATTGTCGGAACCAAAAGATCGTGCTCAAAAAACCGCGAGATGCGAGACTTAAAATTTATTCTGGCGGCAAATTATTTTATTTTCCCTCTTTTTTTTTCTTCTGATGTATGCCATTTATATGTAAATTAATATGCATAATTAAATTTAAAATTGTAATTATTCATATTTATTTAAATTTTAAGCTTTATTAATTTAAATAAAAATTAAAAGATAGTGTAAATTATTAATAAAAATTGATATTTTTATATATTAAATTAAAAATTATATAATTTTTGTTTTTAATTTTTTTATGTCGAATATTATTTTCATTTTGAAAATGTTGCTTTTGCTGTCCGGACAGAAGGGTGTTATTTTCTGCTTACTGTCTCCAGAAAATATGGACACGCGCTCTACGAGCATGCTAAGTGGCAAAATTATCAGATTTATTCGTGGACACCTTAAGGCCGCGAGTTGACAAGATTATATACTCACCGAAGTGGGGAATGAGCTGACTGTCGTAGGAATCAAGTTTAATGGAGGAAAAGGACAAGTTACTTCATCGCTAGATACGTGTCTGAGACGCGGAGCGGAGGAATTTTGGCACAAAACTATCTTTCGGAACGGCGTCGTAGCGATTGAAATGACTCATCCTGTTTTCTCCGCATATCACATAGAGAGGCGAAATTTAAGTATTTTGAACCATTTTTTAGTCTGCAAATGGGCTTCTTGACCTGAAGAATCCAATTTAAAACGACGTCATTTATTAAAAATATTCCAACCAAATCTTTTTCCACGCTTTTAATATTAAAAAGGGCAAGGAAATAAATTTTATGTTTAAAAAATGTTTTCCAGAAAAAATAGAGAAAGGTATAATAACTAAGCAACATTCTAAAAAAATAATAAATATTTTTCATAACATAAAATTGAAATGAAAAGTTGTCGAACCACAGAAGAAGATCAAAAAGAGATGCTAATGTAGCCTTTGTGAACCAAATTCATAGTGTCTTCATCTGCAAAGTCTCTTAACACAGGAGGAAAAAAAGTTAAACAGTTGAATGCTTGATGTAGTGATCAGCAATGATGTCTTTCATTATTGTTGCATCAAAACCTTTCCTGGGTTGGTTGGCTCAGTTACTATGGTATAATCGAAACAGAAATGGGACAAGATCCCCAAAATATCTTTCAGGAATAGTTCAAAGCTGAAAAAGGTTTTTCCCACTTGACCACCAAACCCTTTCCTGGGTTGGGCAATCCAAGACAAGAAAGTTCCACTTTTACACAGAACTAAAGACACTATTGCGAAGCAAAGTTTCAAAAAATTTCTACAGCGGGGACTTGCGAAAATTTTCAATAGATTAAACATTTTACCTCACTGTACAATTCCAACAATTAGCCGATCATCAACATACCTTGCCTACTCTTTCTCCCCTGAAATTGCAACTAAACTAGGTAAAGATTCTTCCTCCCCGGACACTGCACTCCGGCTTGACTCCTCCTGCTTCGGTGATTTTTCGCCTGACACAGAGGTTGAGCAGGGTTTAGGAACTTCATGCAACTCCATCCGATCCATCTCTCCGTCTCTTTCTGGATGCTCATGCTCTTCATTTCCAGATGCAGAGGCTTCTTTAAGATCCATTTGTGTTGTGACTTCAGCTGGCCCCATATCAACCTTTTTAGGACCTTTAGGGGCTGCTAGAGTATTTTCCCTCCCATCATGATCCTTGTTCTGAGTACTTGATTGTGCCCACATAAACTGTAAATTATTACCCTCCCAACATTTACCATTTGCAAATGCCCTCTCAGCTGAAAGGCGAGTAGTGAAAGTCACACGAGCCGATCTACTTCTCAGGCTCTCTGACTCTGACTCATCAATATCATCACAAGGTTCAACATCTTCTAGTTCCACGCTAAATAGCTCACCATACGAAGAGAAATGTTCCTTCAAGGCAACAATCTGGGAGAAAATAAAAGATCAGTCTACCATAACATGATAAACTGAACCTTGACAACCATGCATCTAACAAGATACTATAGAAGGACTAAGCCAGTGCACACATATCGAATATTTAGTCACAGTTTTGAGAGCGAGAGAGAGAGAGAGATAGAGAGCACATACACTTGTTAAACCAGCTGGCAAAGGTGGGAGAATTCTAAAAGTTGTAGGTCGGTTATCCAGCTTGTATCTATTAACCGTAAAAGGATGTCCTGCAGGTGCAAATGAACGAACCGGTTGCTTTGACCCCAGTGATTCCTGTAGTCCCATCGTAGTATTTGCTTTTGGACTAAATAACACAACATTATCAGCTGATTTGTTCCTTTCTAACGAAGACTCAGTATGTGGCAATACTGCAGTAGGAACAGAATCAGAAGACCTTGTAACAGTATCTTTTGCAGAATCAGCAGCATTTCCCAGTTTATGCCTCTTAGCAGCAGGTTCTGCCACTAATTCACCCTTGACTCCTGTAGCCTGCAAAGACCAAAGTCGAGAACAAATTAGGGAAATATGCTTCTACATATGATTCATTTACAGAGAACATGCTAATCCCGATCTTTATTAAAGAGTACGAATAAAAAGGTGCATCATTCTTTCTCGTCCACTATTTCACCCACCAACAGATTACTTCTATGCTGGCCAATTTCAGACTGGCATTTGCACTCCATTAAAGAAAGGAGCAATTAGCTTTCATACAGGTATGCATCTTTCAATACAGATCATGAATATGCAGATAAACTATTACAGTTTAGCCTTTCATTTTCTTACATAAATCACAAGCAACAAGTATAATCATATATCACTGGGGAATTGTAAGATTACACGAACAGAGAGTTGGTATTACCTGTTTCTCTAGTTTATTCAACTGGCGCCTGAAGTCATTTCGCTTTTGGTCCAACAGCTCTTGTTTCTTGCGAAGTTCCTCCTTCAATTGTTCTAAGGTCTCAAGCTTTTTCTGCATGGGAGGAGGAGTTATGGGACCATTTGTCATGACAGGCTTCGAGTGATCAGCTGCAGTAATAGAAGGATCAGCGGGTGGGGCAGTAGTATTCATGGAAGCAGTAGTTTGTAAATTATCTCTTCCTCTGTTAGTAGAGGGGTGATGTTGAATAGAAGCAGTTCCTAAGCCATGAGGAGGAATAGGTACACTACTGCTACTGCTCACGCCTTCATCGGGTATATTATCCCGATTGGCCCATCGTAACTTGATAAACCGGTTACCCATTACAGCATCAGGTGCCCTCAGAGCAGCTTCTGCCTCTTCCCTTTTAGAAAACTGAACAAAGGCTCGTTCGCTATTCAGAGGAATATAGATATCAATTACCTCACCAAATTTTTGAAAATGAGAAAGAAGACTCTCCCTTTTGTTGCTTTTTTGTGGAATAGCATTGACAAAAAGAGTACGCAGTGCTTTTTGAGGTGGCCTATGCATATTATGCAAGCTTTCATTTGGTTTCTTGGCAGATAAATCCATATATTTTTGGCCACCATCCTTGGTAATAATCCGTTTTCCTATCCAAGAAACACCTGATCCATCTTGATCTTCTTTGGGTCCATTCTCCATACAAGAGGTGCTTACTGTTGGATCAGTTTTGTCTTTCACACCTAACCTATTTTTTGAACTACCGATTCTACCCCAGACAGTTGAACTTGTATGTGAACCAACATCGTTTCTAGTGTTTTTTGCAGGGAAGTCAGCATCAACACCATCATATTCCTTGAAATTATGACGACCAGAAGGATCAACACCCATCAAGGCTCCAGTGTTATCATTTTTGGGTGAATGTAGTGGTAAGACTGGACTTGATGTTTCAGGGATACTTTTATTCCATAGAGGTTGATCTGGATCATACAATTCTGCACCACCCAAGCTAGCAGGAGTGGAATATGCATCATTCAAAGACACAGTCTCATCACCAATTCCAGACTTGCTGATTTTGCTTTGCACTCCTTTGCTGTTCATCATTGTAGTTGAAGAAGTACCAACAGTGGGCAGAGCCCCTGGTCCAGTAGAAATTCCAAGTAGATGTCCACTTGGAAGAGAAACAGGAAGATTGAACTGAGAAAGGCTCTGCAAATTGGCATAAAGAACAAATTAATAGTGGTAAAGTGAATATGTTCTCAAATCAAGGACATACTCCTAAAGTAATAATATGGCATATCAAACTCAGGAAGTTCCCAGTACAGCAAGTTCACTAAGTCAATTCAACCAATGAGACTAAGCAGAAAGTTAACAATGTTAAAACACTGCACTTCCTGCATGCCGGCAACAATTTTACAGCATCAGGAACTGTCCGGGAACGGCAACACATTAAACATCTTACTTTGGTTCCCTATGAAAATTGATCTGACAATTGACTCCACCATTTAGGGATCCCCTCAAAACTTAGATAAATCCCCTCAAAACTTAGATAAATCCCCTCAAAATCTCTACATAAAAACTATCATCAGCTACCTTACCGACAATAACAGTGACTTAGAGGCACCCACGGTAAGTACAACAACAAAAACAAGACCGTGCAGAGCATAATCAATTGAAAGGGGGGAAAAACAACAGAATTTAATTGTTATGTTTCGTTTCCATTCAGGAATATTTAAGAATACTGAAAATACCAACTAAAAATTGAACTGGACAATGGACACCCTAGCTTCATCACTATATGTTCTTGATAGCCAAATAGAAACAGTATATATTTCTCAGAGGATCTAGGAAGGCAAATCAAAATTTCAAGGGCATATGACATGTATTAGACTTGAAGTGGACAATGAACTGGTAAGCTGTACATTAACTTGTTGGGACCACAAAAAAGCCAGCCAAACCCATAAAAATTGCATACATCAGTACTACCCAGAACAGAGTGCATAATAAAAAGTGACCGAATCCATTCAATTTATAAAATGTATAACTAATTCTTAATTTTTCAACGAAAGCTTTTCAATTTGAATAGAAATGAAAATATAATGAAAAATGGCTATTTTTGCACACCTGAACATCGTCAACAACAATGCGATTGATACCATGCTCCATTGGGCACATGTCACCTCTGAGACAAAAACCACGCTCCTCAAAGTCTCTGCACCTTTGACGAGGAATGCCGATATTCAATGATGGATTTACAGCTGGCCTGAAAGATCCTTGCAAAGTAATAGGATGAAGAGCGTCAATGGCACCATTTGGCATTCCTGGAATCATTCCAAATGCATTCCAGGAAGCAGTCTGTGTATTTGAAACACTTGGCAAACCCCTTCCTGAAAAGAGACCTGAACTGATGGGCCCCTGCTGAACCATTTGAGAAGCAATATCAACTGAGTTGAACCTACTATCGCGTTGGTTCCAAATACCAGAGTCCCTTCCTCTTCCCCTAACAGGACCAGGATCTCCAAAAAACATCTGACTTGGATTGATTCTGTGATTCAATTCCTGAGGCATTCGAGAAAGGGATCCAGGGCCAGAGCGTCTTTTATCAAACTTTGTGGCGTATTTCTCTATAGGACCAAGGTTATAATTTTTCCAGGTTTCACTAGCTTGAGAGTCATTTTCCTGGAAAGGATGACCAATTTCAAATTGTTTGTTGTGCCTCCTGTATGACCTTGTAAAAGTTGATTCAAAAGAATCTTTCTCTAGTGATTGAGATGTCTCTCGTCTCCGATGCTTGTGGTTACGATCATCATCATCCTCATCACTAACTTCCTCCTCCTCAGGATCACTAGTGCAATCAGACGAAGAAAGGCCCTCTGGCTTTGGAGGTGAACCTTTCAGCTCCATTAGATAGCACCGAAAATTAAAGCGTTATTTTATAGCATTACAGTACCAAAGCTGATATGGAAATGAGGCTGCGTACTCTTCAGAAACTTGATAAGAATCTGAAATCAGGAAAAAAAAATAAGTGAATTAACATAAAAACAACGGTCTAAGTTCTTATTATAAACAAAAAAGGCAAAAAGTTGTAGCAAACTCATTGCATTGTCCTGCTTCCATCAGGATAATGATTCAGAAGAACATTCAAAGAGGTAAATTTCAAATAATATCATTACATAGCACCAAAAAGAGACGCATGTAGAATCATCGTATGTATTCAACATAGCACTAAGCTGAGAGACATCAATGATAATGATAGGGAGTAAATCCAAAATGCTTTTGATGCTTGTATTCAACATAGCACTAAGCTGAGAGACATCAATGACAATGATAAGGAGTAAATCCAAAATGCTTTTGATGCTTAAGCAAAAAAACAAATACACTTCACATCCAACAGTTGTTGCTTAGAGGTTGTTCGCAAGTTGTCACAAGTCTTCTTGCACACATTAAGCAACAATTGCAGATAATCGGAGTTCGAGCCCACAATGAAGGCTGACATCAATGATGTTAACAAGAACTGGAATATTATACAACTCCTTTTATGAATGATTATCAGCATGTCTAGTGTTTTTCCTTCTTTACTTAGCTTCACTTTTGTCTTTCACATCATTAAAACTATAGCTCAGCTAGTTTCAGAAATAACTTACGCAGGCCACACACTATCTGGTAGAATGGTGTTGAAAACTATGGAGTATATGACAAAAAGAGTCTTCAATATTGGCAACTTTCAGCTGCTAATGCTTTGTACTGATCTTTGCTATATGAAAAGCATTTACAAACTTAGCACGTCGCATATAATTAGCTGCAGGGGTACTTATGCATTATACACAAGAATTACTTAAATAAGAACCAATATATAAGAGGAAATTAGTAAACTTTACGCTATTATGCCTAAAACAAGAGCTAGGCAAAGAACCAGCCATCAGCTAGTCCAAAGCTTGAGCAGCCCCCCAATGAAAAATTGATGCAAAAAAGTTTATATATGATAGTATATCAAATTTATGACGTCAAAACCAATTCACTTATTATCTGTCCTTTTCCTTGTTTTTAAAATATTAATAAAAAGAGAAAAGGCCATATATGCCATAATCTAGGATGCACATGCATATGCATCTTCAAAGTACCCAACCATTCTCTGAACATTGAAAACAAGAATTTTTAAGATCTTCACATTACTCTAAAAACTTGTTACCACCAATTCGTGCTTCGAGTGCTTAGATGGATAATTAAATGCTAATATATTTAATGAAAGACAGTGAAGTTTTACTTGATCAATTAACTACATTTACGAATATAAGTTCCTACCTAAAAAGTGCACGCTAAAACTCCTAAAAAGTTTAAATAAAAAAAAGTAATGTATATAATGTTAATTTCAAAAGGAAACATGCAAATGATAGACTGAATGCACCATGCATTCTGCATGTGACTCTATTGCTGAGCCTCTCAAAATTACTACTTTAAATATCACAATTTCCTAAATTATCCATCAAATATCTAAGCTACTGATGACAAGAAAATGCCACAGGAAATTCCCATCACTAGCCATCTCTTCTTCGAAAAACTATGTCATCTATTAATAATTTACCACATAATCAAAGTGGCTTCTCTCAAAATTTTTGAATTTATATCATGATAAGATGTCAGAAACAAAAGAATAATCTATTGACCAAATACATTTGGCAAGCAATAGATAAACTATGTGTAACCTTGGTTTCAACTGACTTCAAGAATAACGACAAAAGTAAATGGGCAAGCACAATAAAACGACTGATCTCTTTAGAGAATAGTAGATAAAGGTGTTCCTACAACTCCGATTAAATATTTGCACTTCGTGACCCACTACAAGTTCAAGTAGAATCTGACAAGAAATAACCTGAATTGTACAAATGTACTAGCCATTAGCCCATTCTCAATGTACTAGTTTAAACGTAACCAAATAACAACCTTTACGGGATCTATTATCTGGACACGTGAGTTATGATTTCCTTTACATGATACACTCTCAGCATAATAAATTCAGTTGTTGACCACCATTACGATGCATATCATGAGGTAAAATGTCACAGGTCATATGGTGTGACAGTTATACTCATCTCAACTCAAGTTGATTCTCATACACAAACACACATATGTATATACCCTAGTTTAGCTACATCAAAGTTTCAACTCAAAAGTGGGATTCCAGTTCTTGAAATGACAGAGAAAAAAATTACACAACCACAATCCACTCAACATGCTTTATACGGAGAAAAGTTTTCAAATAGAAACCGTACTGGAAAGTACCTGAACGATTAAGCTGAATATAACACAGGATTCCAAGGGGGAAAAAAAAGAACAGAATTAGACAAACACAAGCTCTGGAAACAAAACCCTAACCGAAAAAGGAAGAAACGTGAAGACAAGCAAGCTTTGAGAACAATTGCTGAATACGTGCATTCATTATCTATATACCGATACAAGGATTATTGTTCTATAGAAAATAAAAGTCTACAAACCCAATCGATATGCAACGAACTAAAATCACCAAAAAAATAAAAAGAAAACAACAAACTTCAATTCGAAGCCGTATTCAGAGATTAAGACAAATAAACGAAAAACGAAAAGAAAATTAAAGAACCTTCTAGAAGAAATCGCGAGGAGCAGTGACTCAAGGTTTCATCCGATAAAAAAGAGGCGAAGGTTATACCGCCGCAACCGAGGAAGGGTATTAGGAGAGGTGGAGGCGGGGGGGCAGGATCGTAATAAATTGGTAATCGAGGGCTGAAAATATAAGAAGGAGAAGAAGGAGGAGGAGAGAAATAAAGAGATAGAGAGGATGGGGGTTTGGGAGTGTGAGTTAGGATCGTAATAAACAGGTAATCGAGGGCTGAAAATACATGAAGAAGGAGAAGGGGAGAGAGAGGGAGCTTGAAGCTGTTGGAACTTGGAAGGAAACAAAGCACAGGGAGGATTTTGGTACCTTAGAAGATTGTGTACACACACGTTTATATATATGTATAAATAAATAAATGTGAAGACCAAAACGAAAATGTGGAATTGCGTTTTTAGCCCCTTACATTTCTTCAAAATGTAGGTTTAAGGACAATAGGTTTGGACTACTTTTATTTCTGAAAAAATAAAAGAAACTTCATTAAGAAGCACATTATCAGCTAAGGCTGAAGAAATACAGGAAAATTAATATTTACTTTTGTCATAATAAATATTAAATATTCAAGTGTATTATTATGAACAAAATTAGAGAGACATCCCATAATCACATGATAAGAATCGTTTATTTCTACTTTTATTTTTATTTTTATTTTTTACTTTTAAATATAATAAAAAAATTTATTTGTTTAATTTTTAGTTTCTATATTTTTTTTTCAGTTTTCAATATTTTGTTTGA
>JANZLH020000013.1:505006-515472 GCA_026770325.2 Erythroxylum fimbriatum | reverse complement strand
GCGAAATGTAGAAATAGATTTACAAGGGTAATTTTGGAAAAAAAGATTGCAAGTCATTCAATTCCATTCATATTTAGTATCACTTCCAAACAATGGTCAAAGTAGTCCCTCTCTTATTTTATTTAAACTTCCAAACAATGGAGTGACCCATTTCATTCCACTCCATTCTATTCCGTTCCATTAATTGTCATTCCATTCCATTCCATCCTAAACTTCCAAACATACCCTAAATAACTAGAAATAAAAAGGAGACAAGATGAACATTTATTTAATCTTCAATCGTCAATCTCCCAACATTTGAGGATTACTTTAAACATTAAAATATTAATGTCTGAATAACTTCTAACATTATTTTTGTAAGAATTTGTCGATTCGTACTCTTTCGCACAGTCAAAGAAAGAAAAAAATTGAACTATCTAATTTTTAGTTTAGCTTTTAATTTTTTTTGTTTGATTTATTTAATAAATTTTATTGTTAAAAATTGCTCTATTTATTAATTAATAAGTCAAAATTTGTAAATTAATAAGTTTGCATAAATAAAATAAAATAAATTTTATTTAATAATTTTTAATTAAATTTCAAATTTTAAAAATAATTCTTTCAATCGTATTTTAAATTTTATTTAATCTTTAATATATTTTTATCATTATTTAATAACAAATGAGCTTTTTTAACCTTAAATCTCTTACGTTGTGGTTTAAATTTGTGTATTGTTTTTATAACATTGGTTTTAAGGTGATAGATATTCTTTGAAAGTTAGTTGTTATGTAATGATTAAATCATTATCTACCATTTTTATTAAATTAGTAACTGACGCCATTTTACAAAGGTCACTTTCCAATTAAGAACACATGATCCACAAGCCTTGAACAACCAAGCAAAGCTCCTACTATGCATATGTTCTTCATGCCAAGTTTCAGCATTCTCACTACTTTCATTGTCTTCTTCTTCTTCAGCCTCAAAAAAAGATGCAGAGTATAGCTTTAGCTCTTTCTCCTTCTACCCCATTTCTGAAACTAGGACCACACGCCAGTTCTAACCCCAGAGTAAGGCCAACAGTGCACTTGACTTGTATAAAGCCACGAAAAGCTCTAGTTTCGGGCTCTTCTTATGGATCTATCACTGGACCAACAGTTCTGCTGCTTCACTCAAACGGTGGACTTGGTTGCAAAGCTGGAGCAGCCTCAGTTCCTGAGAGTGCTAGTGAAAGTGAGAAATCAAGAGCCTTGGTTCGAAATCTGCAGCTGGGGTCTATGTTCTCTATTTGGTATCTTTTGAACATCTACTACAATATTTACAACAAGCAGGTTCGTATCTCGTTTCCTTGATCTTCTTTTAACAGTATTGTACTGAAATTTTGTGGTTATTATCTCTTCCATGATCTTATTGCTTTCTGTAGGTTCTTAAAGTGTTTCCATTTCCAGCAACTATTACTGCATTCCAATTTGGTTTTGGAACTTTAATGGTGATCCTAATGTGGACACTGAACCTCCATAAGAGGCCAAAACTAACCCGTTCCCAGGTACCTACTTCTCTGCTATTATAGACAACTAGTCCTATAGCAGCAGTAGAAGTTTAGAGCAAGTAATTGACCACCAGCTACATCTGCATTGATGAGTTTAATCTTCATCTTCAGTTCGCAGCTATCCTACCACTGGCTGTGGCACACACTTTAGGCAACACTCTCACTAATATTAGTCTTGGAAAAGTTGCTGTTTCCTTCACTCACACCATCAAAGCTATGGAACCCTTTTTCACAGTCCTATTCTCAGCCTTGTTTCTTGGTGAGGTAAGGACTAGTTACATATTCAGGTGAAACAGATCCTTCTGGGTTTTTTATGTTCTGGTAATTTCCATGCACTGATTCTTGGATAATCAGTGTTGTTAGATGTATAATAACTTGACTTTGTTCATTGCAGAGACCCTCCTTTTGGGTTCTTTCCTCCTTGATACCAATAGTTGGTGGAGTAGGACTAGCTTCGTTCACAGAGGCCTCATTCAATTGGTGATTCATCATTTTTCTGTTCAATCATGAAGCTTTTAATGCAAAGAACAACCTGGATAAGTTATATCATTGTCTTTTTTAATTTAGTTTTTACTTTAATCTTCTGCTATATGGTGAAACAGGATTGGATTCTATAGTGCAATGGCTTCCAATGTGACAAACCAATCAAGAAACGTACTTAGCAAAAAGTTCATGATAAATAAAGAGGTAAAAATTGCAGCTACTATTCTGAGAAGTGAGAACATAACAGTTAGGAAATCTAGTTTCAGTTGTTGATTATGCCCTTGTGATTGTTCCTCACATGCAGGAAGCCTTGGACAACATAAATCTCTTCTCAATAATGACAATCACTTCCTTTGCCCTGCTAACTCCTCCTGCTATTTGGGTTGAAGGATCTAAGTTCATTCCTTCATACCTTCAATCTGCTGTGAGTAACATGACAGAAAGAGCAAGCCTGAGACATGAAAAACCCACTTACTTGACGTGCTCTATTTGCATTTTTTCTTCTTGTTTCAGGCCAACCAAAGTTTGAATGTCAGAGAGCTATGCATAAGATCAATACTTGCAGGCTTCTGCTTCCACACTTACCAACAAGTAAGGCTCTTCATATCCATTTGACTTTTGGCTTCCGGGTTTTTAATTTCAGTTTTACCTGTCATATGGAAATGTAAAATCCACTGTTGATTTTCTGGTTTCGTTGGCTCTCCGTTCCTCCTGCAGGTTTCTTATATGATTCTGGAGATGGTAAACCCTGTCACTCACTCTGTGGGAAACTGTGTGAAGCGTGTAGTGGTGATAGTCTCATCAGTCATCTTCTTCCAAACTCCTGTTTCACCGATAAACTCTCTTGGTAATTTCAGTTCCAACCAAATTTGTGATGAAATTAATAAAAGTTGCAGCTTTTTCAACAATCTAGTTCTTGAAATGACAAGTCTCCAAAGTATTATTTCCTGTGATTTCTTGGTTGATGTAACAATTTCTGTGAATGGTTTCAACTTACAGGAACAGCTGTGGCACTTTCTGGGGTGTTTTTGTACTCAAGGGTAAAGAGGATGCAGTCAAAGGATGCATGAATTCTGATGTAACAAAAAAAACATTGTTTTCAGAAATTTTCATTATCAAAAACAGCAGAAATAATCACATTCCTTCCAATGCAAAAGTTGAGTTGTATACCTCTTGATGATGAAGAGATTATTATTTTTTACTATTTTGTTTATATTAATAGAATTTAGCAATTTAAATAGTGACTAGTCTTAGTAATAATCTGTATATAGTAATTAAATTTACTAATTTTTATTAAAATAATATTTAAACATTTATTAATATCTTCGAGTATTTAATAAATTATTAGTATCATATGTAAATCAATTAAATGTTGTTAATCTGACGACATAACTTAACTCTTAAATTCAACACAAGACAATATTTTAAGATAATTATATTAAATTATTATTTAAATCAGATTTAATTATTCTCATGTGATCATCTCATATGCTTTCTATTATTATATTGACAACATAACTCAACTTTTAAATTCAATATAAAATAATAATTTAAGATTTAATTAATTCAAGTTAAATTTAAGAGAATAGTCGGCTATTATAGTAGTAATATTTGACTAGTCACATACTATCGTCTCATGTGTTTTTTATTGTTATTATTATTGACGTGATGACATAATTTTTATTGTCTCTCGCAAAGAATCTATCCAGTTCGAGTGGGGATTAATATAGGTGTAAATGGCTTAAAGATGTTTTTCCATAATTAGAGCCCTTCTAGAAGACCTCGTGAGCAACCAAAAAAATAAATTTCAATATAAGTTAACAGTTTAAAATAATTATAAAAAATTATTATCTTAAATTAGATTTAATTAATTCAAATTAAATTTAAGATGGCAGATTATTATATTGGTAATATTTGATTAGTGTGGTATAATCTTCTCAGTATTTTTTATTGTTATTTTTAATAAAATTAATTTTAAAAGATAATTCTTTAAAATTATAAATTATAAATTTTTTGAAAATTTTACTCCATTTTAAAGATGATTTATTAGTGAAAAGCTTGGGTTAATGGCTTCCTAATATCTTTCTTCTTACTCTCTTTGACCGATCCTCCATACCCCACATATCCCTATAAACAAAGCTGGTGATAGTATCAGGTGATCTCTTCCCGTACTTCAACTCTCTATTCTATTTTTAAGCTCTTCTGTCCGATGGATGTGCTTGAAAATATGGGAGGAGCTACCAACTTTTCAGTTTAATATACAACCTACGATACTAGGTTACATACCTGAGATGTTTGAAAGTTAACTGACAACTTTCCATTCTCCTGAAAGTTGGGATATGACCAGTCTAACAACCATGCATAACACAGACAACAAAAGACAGCACAAAAGCTCCTCCTACTTACATAAGCCTATTGTCAAGATCTGTCTCTGCCATAGTTATAACTTCCATGGATAATCATCTCTAGCAAATCCATCTCCTTCTTAACCTCCTGAGGACCCTTCATCAGGCTAACCAGTTCCAAACTGCTCTCCTCATGATCAACCACGGAACCATAAGCTATTTCATCAATGGATTGCACAAAGCCATAGTTGTCTGCACTAAATAAGTTTGCTACTGAGGGAACTGAGCTCTCCTTTTGGTTCTGCCAAATGGGTTTCATTGCTTCTTCCTCTTTGGATGAAGATGAAATCACAGACTCGATGTAGCTCTGTAAGGTGGTGATTTTAGGGTTCTGGTCCTTGCCTTTGCGCTTTGAGTATTGCCTTCTCTTGGTTGCATTCCAGTGATTTTTTATGGTGTTCTCAGTTCTTCCAGGCAATCTCTTAGCTATTTCAGACCATTTGTTCCCTATTTCTTTGTGGGCTTTGATCAAAATCTCATCTTCTTCCTCACTCCATGCATCTTTCTGCAAGTTTTGTGATGATATGATCAGAAAGTATACATAATTACATATGCATTTCACTGAAGCAAGCTTCTAAAGAATAAGAGTAAATGCGTTCAGGAGAGCACTGAAACCCTGAATTTTGCATGGATCTTATTGCCTGCTTAGCCATGATTATAAATCATGCTTTAATTGAGAACATTTCATTAATTATATTTTATAAAAACAAACATAGAAATTGAAATATTGAAATGATATTGAGTTTTGTGAACGAAGGATTCAAAGGAAAAGCATCAATTCATTATATATAATTATTTTTTAATTTTAATAACTCTAACTTTTAATAGTGATTCTAAATACTAAATATTAGAATAATTCTCATTTGAAAATATGCTATATATGGTGAAGCAAAATTAAAAGAACTTCTTCTACAGAATATTAAATTCTCTATTTGTATGATAATGTAGCACTATATAGAATCAAATTAAATTCTATTTACCAAAAAATAAAATAGCATATATTGCAGTATACAAGATTAACCAACAATATTTATAATTAAATAGATAATAGTTCAGATATATATATATAATTAATTAAAATGTTTAGCGAGTAATAACATATATGTTATTTGTTATATTTAAAAGTTGTAAATTTAAATTTTATTATTGATTCAAATTATGATATATATTGTTATTGTATTTATTAGCATTTAGTAAAATGTCATGTCATTTTTGAATAATTAATATAAAATACTTATTTAATTTATTAAATTAAAAAACATATATAAATTTCAAAAAGAATACAAATAAATAGCGAAGAAATTTTATTTCTTAATTTTTCTTTAAATGAGCAAATTTTGTTTATTAATTAAAAAATTAAATAAAACGTAAAAAGATTTATTCATAAATTTCTCTAGTCGCTCCTGATTTTGATATAAAAATAAAATTTGTAAATGAAGAAATTAGGGATGTGTTGCTGTTAGATGCTTCATGTGATAAACACAGTTAATGTGATCTATCATCTTCTAGCAAAGATCGAGAAAAGCAAAAGGGAAAGTAATGGAGGAAAAAGGATGGGAAACCCTTATATCTGGTCTCAAATGGTTGTGCCATCTCTCTCTACACTGCTTCCCTACTCTACCATCCAGCATCCTAGCAATTTGAGACCATTTCTTCACTCCATGGTGTTCCACCAACTGCACCAACAGTCTAAGAACAGATAGAGAAATAGAGATTAACAATCAAGCTTTTAAATTTCCGGCTGAGAGTTAATATTGCGGTTTGCTCTTCACCTGTCTTCTTCAGGAGTCCATTGCCCTTTGATTAGATTGATCTTCTTACAAGCTCTTGAATCTTTTTTCACCTGCAAATTCTTGTCTTTCTTGGCACCAACTGGCTTGTGAAGCCAATTCTCTGCGGTTAGACATGAGGAATCATCTGCTGGTATCTTGGCACTAATGGACACGAAATCCTCGAACTTTAGAGGCTGAGAAGTCTTCGTTTCGTGAAAGAATCTATCCTCACAGTTCTGTGGAGAATTGAAGAAGGGTTTGTTCTGGAAGTCCTGCAAGAACTTGTCTACAACATCTGGAGAAAAACCAATGGAAAGATAGACACTGAGGTCACCAGAGAACTCGATAGCACGAGGTTGAGGAGGATTAGTGCATGTTTCTGAAATCCCAGAAAATGGATTCTTTGAGGAGTCTTCAACGGTAGTAAAATGATCAGGATGGCGAGGATTGGAAGATGATGATGACGACGATGATGAGCCATAATCAATATTGGCAAGGAGACCAAGTTGGTGAAAGCTGTGAAACCAGAATGGTTTTGAAGATGGAGCTTCAAAGGAAAGACCATTTGTGAGCTCTTGTTTCAATGGATATTCTAAGAGAAGCCTTGAAAGGTCAGGGAATTCATCCCTGAAATTGAGATCAAGCTCCATGAAGAGAAAGGAGTTAAAAAATTGAGACAAGAGAGGAAGAGAACAACAAAGAAAGGGTAAGGTCTAATATTTCAATAATGGGAGTTTAAACACCATGAGCTTTGTTAATTAGTAAAATGGAAAGTGACAATTGGCAAAATTTCAGCCCTTGATGAGATTACTCATCAACGGCTCCCAATGCTTGTTGTTAATGACTCTTGAGCTTCCAATTCTCAGTACTTCTAATGGCAAAGGAGGAAAAAGAGGGAACATTTTAATCACTGGGCTGTTATAAGGTCCTTGTGTTACAAATACAATTTCCTTCCAAGTGTATGGACACGTGGCACTCATGTGTGGTCCTTTCCTTGGCTTTTTAATACTATCCTTTTTGGTGGTTGGAAACTTTTGACTTGATTAATTTTGAGCCCTCTGATGTGTTACAAGACTATCATATGAAATGGGTATCAAGATCAGGAAGAATGTAGTGATTGGTCATGATGGGGCCACTTGAGTTTGGTGAGTGCGTTCATTTGCTCTCTAATGGACTTGAAAGCACTTCATACTTTCATAGTGCATGTAATATCATCTATGAAAATAGGTATAAGTTTTGAGTTTTATTATTAATTTTTTTATAATAGAAGCTAAAAATTTCTTTAATCCAAATTCAATTAGGTCTAAATACCTAAATTTGAGTTTAATTCAAACTAATTTACCATCTTTAATATTAACATTTACATTCAAATCAAATCACATTTTTATGTATTACATTTAGATAAAATATTTTATGTGACATGTATAATAGTGAGTTTTTATTTTATTTGGAATATTAAAAAATTACAATAAATTTCTTAAAAAATAAATATAAAAAATTAATAGTAGAATTTGATATATATAAGATTAATATGTCCAAATATTTAATAAAAATAGTAATAAATTTGATAAAAATTTCAACAACTTATTGTAAGTTTCATTAATAAATGAGGTCTGAAGAGACTTAGTAGTATGGATTACTCTTAACTGATGGAAAGGTTGTTCTCAATTAATAAATTTGATAAAATTTTCAATAAAAATAAAGGAAGTCATTTATTTTCTTTATGAACTTTAATTTGATCATAAAATAATTAATTACATTAAAAATACGAAAATTTTGAATTCAAATAATGTTTGAACAAAAATGAGAAATATAGTTAATTGAGATCATACAAACTTTTAATTTGTCATCCAACTTTCTAGTTCGATTTTCAATTTTTCAGTTTGATTTACTTTAATAACCTTTATTATTAAACTCGATAAATTTATTAATCAATCAGCTAATTTTTATTAATTAATAAACTCTTATAAGTTAAAATAAATCAATTATTTTAATACCGGTTTAATTTTCGGTCTGATTTTTAGAACATTGACTTAATCTCTAACCAAAATTTAACAATTGACAACACTTGCTTATTGTAATTAGTAAATCACTATAAATTAGTCATTGTTAATGTATCATTTATATTTGCCAACTATTGTAATTAACACCAATATCTTATTAGCATTAACAACTCTTAGTAATGTTTATTAATTGCAACTAATAGAGTACGTTACAAATTTTTAAGAGCTTTTACTACATTGGTAATTAAATTATAAAGACTCTTCCATCCATTTTTCATTCGTATGTTACACTAGATATCCCATTAATAGCTAATTTTAAAACGATAATAGTCTTTTTACAAATTTTAAATTTTAAAATTTTGATTTTGATTTTAATATAAATATAAATATTATATTTTAGAGGAATTTTTTTTACCCCTTTTATTTTTATAATGAAGAAAATTGAAAAACTAAAACCATCTTAATGTAACTCTTAATTGATTATGGTGAACACAACTAATGCTAAATCATGCATTATTGAAATCAAGGACAATGATATGGGTGATTTGGAGCTTGACGCATCAATTAAAGCAAAAAGTAAAATTAGGTCATGAGTCGGAGATCAAATCTCATGTTCCAATTACGGTGATTAAATCTCACGTTCTATTAAATCTCATCCACACATTTACGTAGATCCTATATAAATATGTGGATAAAATTTAATAAATCAAAGTTAGAACACCATAATTAAAACAGAGGATTTCAATCAAATAAGAGAATAATTTATTGCCAAGAATATATCAGGAATGGAATAATAATTTCAATTAACCAAACACCTTAAAAAGGTTTATGCAGATATTAAACTGTCATAAAATTTACATATTGAACAAAATTAAAGAATTTAAAATAAGATTTAAAGAATATTGTACCTAATTTAATGTTTAATTGAAAAGAGAGTCTGTTATATAAAAATTATTTATTTATTTTAATTTATAAAAATTAATTAATTTATTAAAATTAACCGATTAATTAATAAATTGATAAAATTTTAAAAAAGTTATTAAAATAAATCAAATCTAAAAGTTAAAATCGAAACAAAAAACTAATTGGTTCAACATTTTCACAATTAAATTATCTACACCGTTTTAATTTTTTAATCATAGTTTTGCACTTTTCCTTTGTTTTATTTATATTTTGGCCATAATTTTTAATACTATATGACTAATTATGTGTAGCTATCACTGGACTTCTAAATATTCAAATAATAGTTAAGTAGAAAATAATCTAAAATAGAATTTGAATTGTCACGCAATTTAAGTTGTTAATACTAAATGTTCCAAATTCGACATAAAAACATACAAACTACTCGTAGAAAGTAGTATACACATAGGCTTAGTACGTACGCTTGTACACTTAAAATCATCCATGTGATGCATAACAATAAAACCTTCTCCTTCTTCCACTTTCACCAAAAGAAGGAAACAAAATGAATGAAAGAGGATGTGCGAGTTCTAGTCATGGGGCCGCCTACAAAAATAACCTGTCAATCCCTTCTAAATTTGGTCTTACTCCACCTACAACGTAACAAAAACCCCAAAAAACGTACCAGTTTTAACATTCAGCTTTGATACATTCCGTTAACCAGAACTTCGTCTGCCGGAATCATGCCCTCCTCCACTTCTTCCGAGAGATGTGGAGGTTTATCTTTAGATCCTCGGTTACTGAGACCACCACTAGGACCAGGTGATCTTCTCCACCCTTGTTGGGTGTTATTGTGGGACGACTGACCACGTTCCATTGCTGTCTTGCTGCCGCCACCAGCACGAGGAGAACGTGATCGCTCACGATTGATATGAGATGGTGGAGATACCCGACTTCTTTCCATCATTGACTGATGAAAACTGCGCACTGGGGATCGCCCATGTGTAGTTGGAGCCCTGTCCTGAAAGCTGCTGCCCCCTCGATGTTGAGGTGAGGATGCTCTACCTCTTTCCATCATTGCCTGGTGAAAACTGCGCACTGGAGACTGCTCCCGTGCATGTGGATCCACATCGTATCTTTCAGGGCTTCGACTTCGACTACGCTCATGGTTCCAACTTCCATTACGCTCACCCCAACTGTGCCCCCTGTCAGGACTTCTACTGCGACCTCTACCATATCCACCATTAATACCACGGTCATATCTGGCCATAGAAAGCAAAATTCGTTATCCATCATCAGTTTCAACACTAAAACCAGTGGTAAAATCAGGAAATTGATGCTGTATTCATATCAATCCCTGAAAGAGAACGAATGGGAA
>JANZLH020000013.1:444369-456787 GCA_026770325.2 Erythroxylum fimbriatum | reverse complement strand
GGAGATCGATACAGCGAACTGTAATGCTTCAATATCTGTGTAACTGAATTTCAAAGACCCAAAAAAGAGTTGTATAACGAATTTCCATTTCAAGTTCTGATCTTTTCTCATGCTCAATGCTTGCAACTTACATGTCTGTTAAATTTCCTTCCATATAAATTACTAGAAGTACTTTTCACTTACAAGACATGTTTACAAGGTGAGACCTTTCCTATCTTAGGAAAAACCTGGGAACTGACATCTTTTTCTGTTCTTTGGTCTCTTGTATCCACCAACTATAGGAGGCTCCAATGGTTTCTACCATCATTACATGTGTCCAAGGTTATATTGTAATCACGGACGATTGTGAAAGATACCGATGCAATTATGAAAATGTGGTTCCAATGTGACAGATCGCGATAACAGTCTGGATCGCAATTGCAATATTGCGGCTTCTTGAGAATATTGGGAGAATTGAAGTCTTGTCTACCTTGCCAAGGCTCTCATTGTACACTTATGTTGCTGATGCATTCTTCAGGTCATTAGTTCATAAGAAGATTAATTCCTTGCCTCATTCTAGAAGAAGCTTGTTGCTTTTTAGTTCTGTTGTTTTCCATAAACCTTGGATCATGTACTTGCAACTCAGACCGTTTGGGACAAATCCCACTTTCAGCATTCTATCTTCCAATGCCATTAATTCAGTCATATCACCATCCTCAGAAAACTCTCTGATGAGTTTATTGTAACTCTCAATATCAAGTATCTGATGTCTGGGGTTATAATGCAATCACGGACGGTTGTGAACGATACCGATGCAATTATGAAAATGTGATTCCAATGTGACAAATCGCCATAACAGTCCGGATTGTAATTGCAATATTGCGGCTTCGTGAGAGTATTGGGAGAATTGAGCTCTTCTCTACCTTGCCAGGCCCTCTCAATTGTACACCATTTATGTTGCTGGTGCATTCTTCAGGTCATCAGTTCATAAGAAGCTTAATTCCATGCCTCATTCTAGAAGAAGCTTGTTGCTCTTTAGTTCTATTGTTTTCTGTAAACCTTGGATCATGTACTTGCAACTCAGGCCATTTGGGACAAATCCCACTTTCAGCATTCTATCTTGCAATGCCATTAATTCAGTCATATTACCATCCTCAGAAAACTCTCTGACGAGTGTATTGTAACTCTCAATATCAAGTATCTGAAATTCCTTGGCAAATAATTCTAGTAATGATTCTGCTTTACCAACGTCCCCTTCCTTGCAGTAGCCTTGCACTAATGCCCTGCAGATTTCTGTGTCTGGTTGCACACTGTTTCGAACCATTTCTTCGAGTAAAGCTCCAGCTTCATCGCTACGACTTATTCTGCACAAGCAGCTTATTAGAGCCCTGTATGCGTCAATGTTAGGTTTCAAATTTCTGTGAACCATCTCAGCTTTGAAGAGTAACGCATCTGTTCCAGAATCAATTCTGCATAGAGAAATGATGAGTTCACTATAGATTTCCTCGTTAGGAACATAACCAAGCTTAGAGATTCTTTCCAGAAGACTCTTTGCTGCAAATGGCCTTTCATCTTTACAAAGGGATGCTATCAGATAATCATAACCTTCTCGAGAGATTGGAACACGGAACTTCTCAAGTTCCGAAACTAAATTCAAAGCTGAAAGTAGCTTACCCTCTTTCCCATATCCTTCCAGGAGAACCTGACAAGTAAAATTATCAGGGCAAATCTTACTTGCTATCATTTCATGTAACAATGATCTTGATTCTTGCATCTTTCCTTCCTTGCAGTAACCACAGATGAGGGTATTATAAGTCACACTGTCAGGATTCAGGCCTCTGTGAACCATCCTGTGGAATAGTTGATGAGCCTCTCTCATCTTCCCTTCTCTACACAGGCCATTGATTAGTGCAGTATATGAAACCAAATCTGGCAAAACATTCCTTCTGTACATGATCCTATACAAATAAAATGCATCTTCCAATCTTCCTTTTCTACAGTAAGTAGTAATCAGAGTATTGTATGTCACAATATCTGGCTCAAAACCTTCTTCTTCCATTCTTTCCACAAACTCATTCACCTTATCAACATCCCCACTATTGCAGAAAATATTAGTCAGAATATTGAAGGTATACGTATTTGGATGAACCCCAATCGTCACCATCTCATCATATACTCTCCAACATTGTCCAAAGGAATTCAGTTTCAACAACCCATTCAGAAGAGAGTTGCATGCAACTACACTAGGAACATAACCAAACTCCACAATCTTCACAAATGTTCTGAAACCCTGTTCAGTTATACCCACTTTCACATAAGCCTTAATTAACATGTCGAAAACAACAGGGTCCCAGTTACAATCTTCACAACAAGAAACCAGAGTTCGAAGCACATCCTCTTGAGGTGAGCAATCTTTAACCAACTGAACCAATTCAATCAAGAATTTCATAGCCTGTGTGAACTCCTTAGACCAAGCCAGTATGTGAATGATAAGACCATAATTATAGGAGCTGGGTCTTAAACCCAGATCGTCTTTGACCCAATTAAAGAACGTAATTGCCGAAATTGAATCAGTCTGACATCTCAACAAAACCCTCGATATCCCATTTGTATCCAGATGAGAAAGGATCCCTTTTAAGTCGGTCTGGAGAATGGCCAAATTGGTACGATCTCGTTTGAGAGATGAGTAAATAAGATTCACCACGTTATTGGGGTTCTGGGTTTCTGGTAGGAAATGATAAAGAGGGCTTGAGAGAGACGTAGAATCTGAACCAACTATAGTTTGAAGAGATGATGATGACGACGACGAAGAGGAAGAAAGCGACGATTTTGGCAAAAATTTCTGATAGTATGGTCCATTGGATTCAAGAAGTACTAATTTTCTGGGGATTCTAGTTAGAACTCTACTCATCAGTTGACCATACAAGGAATGAAACACCGACAGAATGAGGAATCGGAGAGGGGAAGAGCAAGAACAAGCGCTTTAGTTGAAGGTATTCTCGTTAGGGTTTAAGACAGGATTCTGTACTTGGATCGCATCTCTCGTTACAGCAATATGTAGAAGAAGTCATCTTCGTTATAACTTTAATTACTTGAAATAAACAAATTAATTGAAATAATATCTGAAATAATATAAATTTTTATTTTAATTTGTAATTAATTTACAAAATTATCTTAATTTTAAAAATAATATCATTTTATTAAAATTCCATCGCAAATTCAAATCTGACTTAAAATCTAATTATCCGATCTAAAAATCCAATTAATTCAAGTCACAGACTTCTCATCTTTAGTTGAGAATAGGAAAATTCAGACAGCAACAGAATTTGTGCCAGTGGGAGTTTAAATTGGAAAAAAAGATGTAGATGTACATACATTCCAGAAGAAAATTTACAGGTGTGGTTAGTAGGTCTGGTCTCAGCCATTTCAGGCCAAAAAATCAAAAGCTGGTACGGTTGCTTTGATGCTCTAGTATCAGGTAAGTTAGTGTCTTACGAGCTTCAACTGACTGCCATGTCTGCAAGTCTAAGTTGCTTCTCCAGAGGCAAGTGCTCTTTCAAAGTTACACAAGCTTGATGCATGACTTGCAATAGAAATGCAGCCATTTCACGTTCTGTTTCGTCAATAGGCTGTGTACTCAGTGTATCATCAAGGAATCCTGTGCCTGAAACCCAGGAGCAAATTCGTTGGGTCGATGCCCAGAGATTAGAAACTATGGATTCAGCAACATGCTCCCAGTTTGGATCGCTCAGGAGAGAGGTAAGCGTAACTGGAAGATCGCTCAACACAGTGAGTCGATCCAGAGTTAGGAGAGGCATGTATTTGCAGCAGCTACCAGATAGCAGACCAACAAACTGTAGTGCCTGTAGCAGAAGAGCAGAAACTCGTTAGAAAGCATCGGACTGGATGGCAAATGTTATACAAAGGCACGTATCATCTTATCCAGACAACCAAAAGTGAACGGAACGTAGCAGTATTCTACTTGCATAGAAATAAGTTGCTTCTTACAGTGCTTCCTTCTTTGATGAGGAGTTTTAGAAAATCTAGCAGAAATTCTCGTAGGAAATAAGTGACGGCATGGTTAGATCGCATTATGTTACTATACAAATTCAGAAGCAATTGCCATGCAGTTTTGGTAGGAGACTAGACGTGTATACCGTGGAAGGATAACTTGAGACACAGCTAATTTCTACTGCATCAACAAGCCACTGACTTTTGACACTTCCCTCTGCAAATTGCAGAGCTGCTACGACTTCAACAAGCAGATTCCAAATGCCTGAAACCATGAAAACATATGCATGAAACAAGGTATAGCTCAAAGATTTGAGGCAATGAACTAATTTATTTGTTTATTAACATCATTAACACTTTTAAGTTTGCTGATTTGTTCATAGTAGTCAAGTTCACCACATGGAGCAACCTACCTCGTGATTTGGAGTTCAGTAGCCAGGCTTTTAATATTCCAAGCTTCATCAACGGGATGGAACCCATTCTCACAAGCTTGGCCATTGTTAGAAGCTTCTTAAGGACCTCAGTAGTCAGGTCATCTCCTTGTGTTAGATCCAGCAGGGAAACCTGATAGGGAGGACTCATTGAGGAAAGAAGTATAAACTGTAAATCACTGACACTTAAATTCAACTCAATTCAGCTCTCTTAATCCCTGTTGGAGGTATTTCAACAATTATTGAGGGGATGAGACTTGAAAGATATGAGGAATAAATTTCAATTACTTCAATCATTTCACCGGATTTAAGTTGATAATTATGCAAACTCAAAATGCATGAAGAGTACCACAAAGAATATACGAAGAACAAGGTAGAACGGAAAGTATGTTTACCTGGAGGAAATCCAATAACCACTCGTCCTTAGCCTTTGCTAGGCATTTAACTACCTCTGACCACTCTTCTCCACAGATGGGAAGATCTGCTTCAATGGTAACAGTGGATTCTGAAACAGGCAACAACTGAAACAACACTTGTATGCACTTCTCAACACTTGACATAGAATCTAAACAATTAAGAGAAGTATCATCTAGACAATGGTAAGGACCCTTCCAGCATGATATTCTCAATGAGCTCCTCTCGTCAGGGTTATACACTTGGAATGAATTATGTGAAGTAAAGAAATCGGCAATATCCCAGAACAACTTCTCTAGCCGAGAACCTGAGAATATTTTTATTAGGCCAGCAAGATGGAGAAATAAAAAAGATTGCATATTTATGCTTAATGCGCTGAATCTTGAGAAGTCAGTAAGCTCATCCAGAAAAGTTAGGAGGGGCTCAAGCTGGTCTGCGTGAGCCATTGAGAATTTCAGACACTCCTGCCTAAGGGTTCTCTGCTTAAGAATTGAATTGGGTCGCAAAAACTCAGAAACTTGAGCCTCATATCTCATGCAGCGTCTAACAACCGATCCCCAATCTACAATGGGCAGTCTGGGAGCTTGTGAGAGGCAACTTAGGACAGTTATTATTGTTCCAATGTCCAAATTTTGATCTTCCCCAGTATAGTTACAATGCATTAGCCAGACAGAGAGCTTCATGACTAAACTGTCCTCTGAAAAACTGTGAGAAACTATTTTTGGATCAGCAACATTAGACTCAGCACTACTTTCAGTAATACCGAGTTTCTTGGACCATACATGATTTCGAAGGAATGAAAGAACCCAAGATGCATTTTGTTGCATTTGGAGGTCATCAGAATTCTGTGCAACGAGAAACATCTCTTGTATCAATGTCGTCAAATGTGGTTCAAAAACATGGCTCGAAAGCAAAGGACCTATCATATAAGTTGATTCCTGCCAAGCATATGGAAATCATGTTACATATGTAAGTCCATAGTGCCTATCATGCTTAACTAGAAAGACAAAAGAAGATATTAACCAACCATTTTTTTAGGACCAGTATTTGCTGAGGAAGAAAAAAGATGGCCATCAACCAAAATCCCTGCACCAGCTCCCATAGCATTAACTACTCCAAGCATCCCACCCAGTTGCACAAGATTGGGATGAGGATTAGAATAGCATCTTCTGAACAAGTCTAGGAAATTTTTTATTTGTTCAAATTCAACGCAGTGTACACCTTCATTTAAAATGCAAGCAATAAGATTGCCTGCTCCAACAGATGATGCCAATAACAAACTCTGGTGGAAAGCACCAGACATTTTCACAGATGTCAACTCAGATATGAGCTCACTGTAACCATTCATCAATTCGCCTAGTTCATTATCACTAATCATTTCCACCCTCTGGAAGAAAGCAACAATACTTGGAAGTACAAGACATGACCCGACAGACAAAAATTTATCTGATCCTTTACTAGGAAAGTTCGTGTTTAAATGTGGGATCCATGATATTATCAAGTCTTTTATCTTAGTCATGGCCTCATGTGCCCCAGCTCTGTATAGGGCACTAACAGAACTTCCCACCCCAAAGACAAGACCAGCAACACCCCAGATATCTTCCTCCAGATCACACTTCTCAAACGAATGTTCAGAACCTATCTCAATCTTGGTTTCATCACTGGCCTTAGGGAAATATTCAAGCAGAGCCTCTAGAGTATGATGTGAAGCTTGACAAAAAGGACTTATCATTAGAATTAATGTCCGGACTATCTTTCCTAGCATGTCAACTTCCTGAATCTTCAACTTTTCTTTCTCCAAATGAGTGTTATCAGAAGTTTGGATCCTCCTGGCAAGATCATGGCATGAAAAGCCTAAGCCAACAGCACATGCTCCTTTCACAAGAATGCTTTTGCTGCAACACAAAACCTGCGTGCACATGCTCTCAATCAGTGCACACATCAATACATATATATATAACCCAGGAAAAGAAATAAGAACACCCTCATTCCTCAGAGCTTTCTGAACATGAACTGAAACCTATAGAAACATCTACAAATAACATATCTTCCTACCTCCATAAGTCCATTAATATTTTGGAATTTCTGCTTATGATCAGTTACATGCAGGCAACTTGATATTAATCCAAGAGATATTGCAGCTGTCCATTGGCGGAATTCATGTTCATGCTGGAACAAAAAATTTAATAGAAATTTCGAAGCAGCAGTTTTGATAGTATGAGCAGATGGAGGCAAGACCTGAAAATAGCCAGCAAAGCATCCAATAAAGATACTTCATTCCTTAAAAGGCACAGAAACTTATACCAATGGTAAAATCGATTAATAGGTTTTCACCAAAGAAGATGGGGTAGAAGGAATCTTGCGCAGCCAGAGTTCGTTTGTCTTAGGCAGTAGAACTTCAGTAGGTACGTATATAGCAAAGAAAATACTGCTCTGATTAGAAAGGATGATTAGATTGCCTAGGTTTAGCAGAACATACTATCCATAACAACATTCACACAAAAATTCACCTCGGTCTCAGACATCTCTCACATTAAAAGGAATTGGTGACCAAAGTTAATAGCAAGAAATTTGCATTGTACATATCTCTTACCATGCAGAGTGCACCAATTGCCAGTGCAATATTTTCAGCAGATCTTGGTATAGATTCTTCAGCAAGTTGCAACAAAACCTGCAGGACAAGAAACAGTAACATTGCACCTAAAACCCAAAACCAAAACCAAAACCCAAAACTGCCTATGCTGGCAAAGTCGACAGAAAAGAGGTGAAGAAAGGGTATTATGAGAAAATGAAAGACAAAATATGCACCTTCAGGATATCATTAGCCACTTTTGACATTTTATCAGATGCTACAGAAGAAACTTTAGTATCAATGGTTGCAATATAACCCTTCATCCATCGACTCATGAACGATTTCCATGATTGTAGTGACAGAAGGGCGATGAAGATGTTTCTTGAAAGTTGAAGAGAAGCAGCTATATCCAGCAATGTGTTCTGACAAACAGTATGAACATCTTGCAACACCTGAAATAGGCGATGAAGACTTGAAATTTTGGTCAATAATTGAGAATAAACTTCAATATGTGACTTATCATACCCTTCCTTGGTTGTTCAAATTTTTAGGGTTAAAGGAAAGGCATAATAGAGCTGCACCAGGTAGTTGTCCAGCACTATGTTTTCCACCTGCAGTTATAAAGCATAATCACAAGCGACATAGGTAGCATGATGGAATTGCAAGAGCTATATTCATGCCGTGGCTAAAGGGAATTTATGTTCTTGTTCTCCTAATTGACCACACCAAGTGGTAATACTCCTCTAATAGATGAGTGTGCAGAAAATGAAATGAAAATGAACAAAGGCGTCGACAGAAGTCCTTCAAATATATTCCTCAATTGTGTCAATCAGTTCTAAAAGGCTAAACTTGAAACTCCCATTGCCAACTAAAGATGCCCTGACCACATGCAGCGAAATATCTTAGTCTTTTTATTGTTCTTTGACCCAATACCAGAAACTAAATGCAAAATAGAACGCATTCTTACTGTGCAGCATATGTTATTATACCTGAAGGGAAGAGAACCTGAGGACAGACATCTAGCAGTTTCTCAACCTTGTTTCCTGCAACCTTTTTATCCCTTATGAGTCTTCGCCGATTCCTGAAGAAAATAGAACTATTTGATATCAGGTGCTGCAAAACTCTATCACATAAAACAGAAAATCAAATACATTGTTTACATGTGTTCATGGTCTATGATTTTGACTTCAAAGGCTTCCATGGCCTTAAGTACATCAAGATTTGTCTCACTCAAAAGCAAATCAGTGTTTGCTTTTTTGAAATCTGGAATTCCACTTACTAGGTCTGGAACCTTAAGAACACAACATTAAATATGGATGAAATTAAGACATAATAAAGCATAGTACTTCATCCATTTGCTGTTATAGATGTCAAAGGAATGAAGTTATCAAACCAGAGGAAAAGTTCCAAAGGATATGCCTTCAAACTCAGAAAATTTACCTCATATTGGGTTAATGCCTCAAATGCAATAACCCTTGCCTTTGTCCATCGGTCCACATAATCAACATGTCTGGAGGAAGCAACGACCCACAAAGTTTGTAAAACATTTCTTGAAATTTCTGAATATGCTCCAGCATCCATGGCACCCCATCTCAAAAGAAGGCATAAACTGTCAATCAGAAGAATTAGTCGTCAGCCAGATATAATGATGACAATGAAAACTGTCTAAACATGGCTATAAACTAGCCAGTAATACTGGCAATTTGAAAGTTCAGCCTAGCTCAGCCAACCCTCTTCAGCTTTTACTAAGGCATTGGCAGATGTTGAAATATTTGAAGGAAACCATAATCCTAAATATCAACAAATGCTACAAAATGCTCACCTTTGGGCCAGAACAGGGCGTGTGGAGTAGTCCAGAACATGTTTTTCGATGACATCCCAAGCAGTGTAAAAATCTAGACAGAAAACAAATTGAGAGTTCTCTAAGGAAAATAGTGTAATTTTAATATAAATCACAACTTATTTCAGAACCATGCAAATAAAAAAAAATTGCTTGGAGATGAACACTGTAACCTTTGCTCTAGGAAACAAAATCATTTTCCAACTGTTGCTTAGGGGGAAAACATAAACATTTCTGCAGAAAATAGCTCTGCCTACTTAGTTGCATAAGCAGAAAGAAAATTTTTCAATATGAAGTTAGAGATATGCATAAAGTGTGGAGAATCCTTCTTCAACCACAAAAATTAGGCCAAGGACCCAGATACTTGTCATATTCTCTGCCAAAGGAACTACAAACTTTGCTTCCCCTAGCCAAAGGATGACTATCAAAGCCAAAGCTAAGCAGGCCTTAATGTTATCTAAGATACTTGGCAACTCTTGCCTATGATACTATCGGATGAGATGCTCAAAGAAATTGCACTATCATATTTCCCAAATGGTCTTGCAAGAAATTTACTGAAACCACTACTATCAGCTTGCTTGGAGATATTGAGACAATCAAATAAAATCTGTCTTCAATCATATACTGAATCCATACATGGATTGGAAAATGAAATAAATCATCCTTTAATTTCATAGGGCAATTGTCATTACCAATCACATCAGCTTCACAAAGATGAGCAAGGCTTTGAAAACCAAGAGATTGAATAATAGAATCCTGGCTCTCAATGCATGCCTGTTATTGAGAAAGAAAAGAACACGAGATTGAAAAGAAGCATGCAAGGATTACCAGAAAATGAATATCTAAATATAAAAACCAGGTTCATTTTCCCCATACCGAAACAGACAAAATAAGGTCAACACCCCTATCAGGATTTTTCCTGCAAACATCCCTAACCGAAGCAGCCAAACTTATACAGATATTTCTCTCATACTTCAACTCCTTGAATACTTGTGGAAGTAATACCGCCTGCATATTATTAAGCACGTTATAAACAAAATCGAGCATACAGCTGCATCCATGTTGTTTCTTATTTTTCCTTTTTTCTTCCAAAAGATAGTTCCAATACCTAATAGCATAAAAAGAAACATGGCACTATTCATAAGCAGCATAGTAAGAACATACTTGCAGACTCCCAAAGGCACGGTCATTGATTTCCCACGTTTGACAAAGCAAACGAGCCCCTGTTGCAAACAACACTCTGCAGATGATAAACACAGAGCATAGTCAAAAACAATAAGAATCATAAACAGAAACAACAAAAAAACATTTTGCTCTTTGTAGTAGATCTTTTGAATTTTAGATAGTGATTCAAAATTATGACATCAATTTAATCTCCTAAGCAAACAAGCTCTATCATACACAATCTGGGGAATGGCAAAGTTCATTGAATCATAATCCTCACTATGCTTAGGATGAATGGGATACTCTAAATTAAAGCAATAAACAAGACCACAGCACGGACTAATTATTCTCAATTGATTCCTGTTATTCAATCCAACACAGTATTGAGTATTGAATAAAGAAATGAAAGTGAGGCCATTAATAATCAAGGAGTACTTACGCATTTCCATCCTTTTGAAGCATTGGCAGGATAGTCTGAACCACAAGTGGAATCATCACGGAATTCGAAGCAAGTGATGGAAGCACTGCTAAAAGTCTTGGCTGTCAGACAGATCAATTTAAAAAATCAAAAAATAAGAGAGAGAGAGAGAGAGAGAGTAAATGAAAGCCACCAAATGAGAAGAATGAGCATTCTCATACTAGAATAACTCACCACTAGATTGTGGCAATTAAAATCCTTTTTGGTGAAAATGTTGCAGTAAAATAGAATGCACAGTAGCAGTGGAACTGCCTGCCTCGGATCCATAACACCAACAGCTGCCAATAAATCTATTGCAGTATTCCCCGATGACTGATGCGTCACCAGAACTCCATTAATTGCAGAGAGTAGTGGAGGCATTTCTATGATATTGAATTGCATTATTATGATATAAATGAACTCTTGCAATGAAAGAAGGATACAAGTAACATAGGATTTGGGGGCCTCACCAGCTAAAAACATTTCTTGAGACCGAGTAATAGGATGTGAGGACTTCCGCCTTTCAATGATATGCAAAGAGTGTTCTCTTAGTTGAGAACTCCAAGGATTTGGCCCATTGTGTATGCCTTTGACACTAGTTTTAGAGCCGGAAGCGAAATTTATGAAAAAACTGGACTGCAAAAATTGATCCTGGGAAACAAAATAGTCAAAATGTTGAGAGAACTAAATCATAGGATAGTCAAATAGCTAATAAATTTTCCTTTAAAGTAAACTCAAGCAGCCATGTCCCAACTAGATGAATGTGGTTGGTAGGAAACTTTGCAACACTCTCTTCATCTTATGCAACAATAGTAGATATATAGGTAATAACTAAGAGTACTCTTCTCTTTTATTTAACAACATTGTGATGAAGGCTGACACCGAAGCCATTTTATGGAAATATGTTCTTAAACATCAATGAGAAATCTTTCTCTTTCTGGGTCTAAACAACAAATAGGAAGCATACATTGAATGGGTGAAAAACTAGCAAAACCCTGTAAAAAAGTGATTGAATATCTGACATTAAGAGGATAGAGATAGCTACATGCCTGAAACCAAAGATGTTGCAGAAGCCTATAAACCAGAAGCCCAGGTGAGCCGATGGATTGGGTTCTTCCTTTGTTGGACAATTCAATTCTTGGATGTCTCAACAATTGTACTAGGAGATGCTCTAACATGACAAGTAAATCAGATGCAGCTCCCTTAACAGGTCTAGAAGCAGATGACATAAGGTTGATGACAGGAAAAATAAATAAGAGCTCTTCATCCAAAGCAGCTTTAGTAATATCATCCAAATTTGCTGCAAAATAAGTAAATCACTATAAACATTCAGCAGCGTCCCACAGGGTAAAGTAACAATAATGCACATCATGAGAAAGTCATCAAAGTACTAATTGAGAACAGAGATTAAATGTTTCAAACTTGTTCTATGGATACATGGAAAGCACAAAGTTTGAAGGAAAAATAAACAAAGCAACCAATTGTTCAGGATTGCAAGAACATTACCATTCAAATGATAAGATGATGCCTCCACCAGTATTGTTAAGCGA
>JANZLH020000013.1:423507-433910 GCA_026770325.2 Erythroxylum fimbriatum | reverse complement strand
GATACATGTTCTATATATTGAACCCTAAAATCAACAAAAGCATGTTTGTGTTTTCTGGGTTTATCTGATTTGGGTATGCATGCGATTTGAAAATTGTTTTCATATGCTTGCGATTGTTCCACGAATCTGCCCTGGTTTTGGCCTTTGGGTTTTTGCGTATGCTTCTGGGTTTATACTTTTCGAAGCCATATGTTTTTGCCTATGTGGATTGCTCTTTAAAAATCTGGAAATCAAATGTCTATGGTTTATTTATTGTAATCCCTAATTTTTCCCTAACCCTAATGTGCGATGTTTGGCTTCTGTGATTTCTTGTGTTTACTGATGAATCATATGCTTGGGTTTCTGATTTGCGGATTATGTATATTGCCTGCGTTTTTGTTTTTGCGATTTCCCTCCCTTGTGTTTGCGTTTTTGCCATGTTTTTTTGGAGAAGTCGATGGGATCTAATCACCCATTGACTGGCAACGAATCGCGACCTCAGGCGACCCATCGCGTGCGACGCCACTGATGGGCGTCGCACAATGCCTCTGATTGGCGCCTCCGGTGACACCACAGGTGACGGTGGCAATAAGGGAACCGTCAGTTGAAGACTCGACGGTTGAGACTACGGTTCGTGGAACGTGGAAGGAGCAGCTGCGTGAGGCAGTTATTCGTCCGACGTGGGTAGCTGTTCGACGAGTTGGACAACGTGAGAAAAGAATCCAGAAAAGGGAGAGGCTTCGTGGAGAAAACGAAGGGCACGTGTGGGACACATGCCCACGTCTTCGGAGAGTGTCTCAACTGCACGCGCCAGTCAACTCGTTGACCTTGTGGGACACGCCCCCCGCGTGCCAGTGTCTGGCACGTGCCTTCCCTTCATTTTTATGTGTTTTTAAATTGTTTTAAAACCTTAATTTGTCTTTTATTAATTTAATAGAGATTAAATTAATAAATACTCCTGATAAAATAAAAGGTGTTTTATTAAATTTGAAAATTGTTTTCAAAGTATTTATTAGGAAAGGTTTTGGAGTTTAATTTAATTTTTTAAGAGTTGAATTATTAAATTAAATTTATTATCAAATCAACAATTAGAATCAAGCCAAAGTTGTAAATAATTTCTTTCATAATTGGATTATGTTTGAAATTAGAAATATAATAAGATTATATTATTTTGATGGGACCAGAAATTTTGAAATCTTAAATCCCTCAAAAAAATATTAAGTACACGTTTGAACATGATAGTTGTCTTCCATTATTTGAGAATAAAACCAGAGTTTTGTTTAAAGTAAGATTTGTTGAGTAAACTCAAGGTCCCTTTAACCCGAATATGTTTTAATCTCAAATTAGTGGGTTCTACTTAACTAAAATTGTATGATTTGGATGAGTAAACTCATGATCATATAACTTTAGAGACAAGGTTATGAATAATATATTTGATATTTGTACAATGATTAAATGATCTTTTTCATATTAATTGTGGTTATTATTTATATGTGAAATATTTGAAAATCAATGTTAATAAAAAAATAAATTATTATTATTCTAAAATTTTATTATTATGATTTTTGGATACAGGGTTGATGTAAATTTATATAATATACAGTAAAATATATTAATGGACTATTTTGTAATTTAAAAACAACTTAGAAACTATTTCATAAATTTAAAAATTACCCAAAACAGTACTCTATATTGATAAATACCGGTACAGTATCGTACCGATACTGAAGTCAATATGGTATTCATAACATTGATTTAGAGTAGGCAACCTTTAAACTGAACATCAGCCGCAAAAATAGAAGAAGGAAACTTTAGGATGGAGGTTCTGGTTCCACACCTTTTTACTCCAAGCAACTTTTTTTAACCCTATTTTAAACTAGCCTAAAATGAGATATTCATAAGTTTGTTGTGTGCATGGGGCTCCCAAAAGTAGGAATCCTCGTAATCACAATTAGGAAGGTAATTAGGGATAGTGTGAAAAGTTTTTATGGAAAGTTCCTCCACTAATTCCCTTTAAACCATATATAGATTTTGCATTATTTGGGACCTGATTTAACATCTTTTGCACATTTTGTGAGCCATTTAGAATTCCAATATTGGATTAATTATCATGGTGAACTCACTTATCTTGCAAAATATATGCCTCAAAATAGAGCTTGTTTCTTTTGACATCTAGGTGAAAAAATGCGACCTACCTAGTTTCTCCCGAGGCTCTCAAAAGCTATTTCCTTTTAAATAATATCCATGGATTCATTACACCCATAAAGATTCCTTATGTGTCAGGATTCTCCAAACTCTCTTTTGTATTGAAACTTCATAACACATCATTCCTAGACCACCTTTCTCTTCGTCTTCACAAACCGATTTCCATGAAAATTTAGATTTAAACCTTTTGTTACTGGGACCACACCACAGAAATGGGCTCATTATTTTCTCCAGTGTTTTTGCCATACCCTTAGCAAAGTAAAAATGGGAGCTCCACTAACATGAATTGAGTTAATTATTAATTTTATTAGTAAAACTCTACCTGTTGGGGATAGATGATGATTGCTTGAAGAGTTAATTCTCTTTTGGATCTTTACTGTCAGGCAACAATCTTCTTGAGGTGATAGCCAGGCCTAAGTTGATAAAGGATGTATGTTTAATTTGCATTGTAGTTATTGCATTTAGCCAAAGAGAAAAAGGTTAAGCACTCTTTAATAAGAAGAGGAAGCTAAACTGATTATTGGTAGTTAATCTAAAAAGACCTTTAAAAATTTGCAAAGCTTACAATAATAGAAAAACATATTTATCATGTGCTTTTGAAAATAGCAGTAGATCATCAACAAAAAGGAGATGAAAAAATTTCAATTTCCTGCATCTATGATATAACTAAAAAGTAGGGTATAGGGCCATATTATGGTTCAAAAGCATGGAAAGCACCTCACACATAGTACAAAAATATAAAGGGATAGAGGATTCCTTTGTCTTATGCCTTTCTTGCCTTGGAACCATTTAGAAGGTTCCCCATTCATCAAAGTTGAACATGATGGTGTAGTAAAACACATGCTGAACTAGTTCTTGAACTTGAGAGGCAAATTGAGCACCTAAAATATATGCTCAATAAAGCTCTAGCATAGTGAATCATAAGTCTTATAAAGATCAATTTTAATAGCATAATTAGCTGGTGAACTCCTTTTTCTTTAGCCTCTAAGCAACTCTTGGAATATAATAATATTCTCTAATATGGCACCCTTCCAAGAATGCAAATTGAGCTAAATTGATCACTGGATCTAATACTTTCTCAAGAAATAAGTTTATAATGACCAAAAGATTTAGGATTATGTGTTTTTGGAACTGAACAAATCAAGGTCTTGTTAATAGCTTTAAAAAGCTTACCACTCAAATATTTTCATAATTACCTTTGTAACCATATCATTGATTTCAGACCATGCATTTAGATAAAAGTTCCCATTTAATCCATTATGTCCAAGGGAATTTTCACCTTCTAATTTAAAGAACATTTATTCAATTTCCATTTCTTAAAAAGGTGAGACGAGGAACTAGTGCACTTCAATTGAGAACTAGTTTGAAATAATTTGAGTTAGCCATAACCTATTCATCTAAGACATTCTTGAAGTATGAGTGAGCTTTATCTTTCATAAGATCTTGAGAAGTAATTTGATTGCAAGATTGATCTAAGATACAGCTTCTGTTGCTATTTCTTCTTGACAGGATTGTACTGAAGTAGAATTTGGAACTTTTATCCCCTTCTCACAACTAGGATATCCTAGCCTTTTGTCCTATGAGTGAACAATGGTCATCTAATGCTCTTATGTAATTTTCCAATGCATGTTTTTCTTGTTCCAACCACTACTCATTACTTGGATGATTATAAATGATGTTCTGAATATTCTCTAAGATGCCTTTTACCTAATTTACTTTGAATGTTATATCAATGTTCTTTTTTAATTCTTCCTTGATATATTCTAGTTTCTTGACATATGTAAAAGCTTCAAATCCCTGTACCTGCTTCTCCTTTCCACTTATAACTTGATCTTATAGGAAAACTTCATGATTTACCAAACTTTCAAAGATTCTCTGTATCACCATAGAAGCATGATCTGAAATAATAAGATTTATGAATATAACTTTGCTTTCTGGACAATTCTTTGACCACCCCTCATTATCCAGAACTCTATATATCTTCTTCCAAACCATGTATAAAAGTTATCCTCCAGGTTTATGTTCGTAACTCTTAAATTTTTAACACATTCCCTGAGATCTTTGGAGAAATTTCTAATGCTCATAATTCCTTCATCTTTAAACTAATATAATGTGTTGTTAAAAATCTCCCATAAGCATCCAAAGGTCTTGGACATTCTGTTTTATTTGAAGTAAATGGTTCTAAAGTTCCCTCTTAAACCTAAAATTTGAACTATAAACAAAAGTTATCTTCAAGGTTTTTTCCTCTCTTAAAGACTTGATTACAATATGTATGTGTTAGTAACTAAAATGTGGCACTTCCAGTTTAAGTAACTAAAATGTAGCACTTCCAGTTTAACCATCCTTGTATAAAAAATTATAATTAATCTGCTGAACGTGGTTTGAGACAAAAGACTACCATAATTTGTTCAACTTGAGCTTCAAAAGTTTTACTAGACCACTTTTGTTTCAAAAAACTCTCATAACTACTATACTATTTTATCTAAGAAGTTAATTGTAGTTAGTTTTTTATGGGTCCTATTAAGGCCTTTGATGTTCCAATCTATTATATTCATTAGGAATTGTTTTTGATGGAAGAACTCCCTTCTTCCTCCTCAATTCCTTTACTTGGAGCACTTAATATCATACTTCCCTTCTCACTGTTTTATCCACTAACCTCAACTCCAATGTCTATTCTTACTGCTACCTAAGTCTCCTCCCCTTTATTTTGTCTTATTTCATTAAGATTTTTTATTTTTATCAATAGTATGGAACTTCTGAGAACTTGGTATAGGCATATGTTGGTCATGAACCTTGAGGACCTTCAAACTAAGGTGTCCACGAAGCTTCGCTATTCTTATCTTTTGGGCATGTTCATTTTTTTTAATCCAAATTCATCAACTCGTTATAGTCTCCCCTCTTGAATCTCCTACTTATTTCTTTCCAACATTTGCCTTGTTGTCTTGACTGGGGCCTCCATTAGTACATGACTATGACTAAATCTTTAGTAAGATTCTCCTACTTTCTTAGTAATGGAATATGAAGAGAATTTGGTAAATCTTTCCCACTCTCTACCTTTACATGCAACCTTACGTGGCTGATTCTCCTTCTATGACCCTTTACCTCATCCATACAAATAGGAACACCTATATAGCTGGCTAGTGCACTAAGTCCCCTTATTGATTAATACTCTAGTGACACCCAAGGTTGATTTATCCACACCAAAATTTGATCATAGGTGATGCTTTCCATCTTCAGACCTAGTTTCCATGGTTAAAGGAATAAAGGCTAGTTGTAAATATGCCAAGGCCTAACTTTCATTACTTCTTTAGCATCAATTTGGCTTGCAAACTTAAAAAGTACCAAGTTGTCTTCTGAAAGCAAAACCTCTAACAATCCTTTAGTTCTCTAAGCTTTCATCGCCTATTCCTTTACTATGAGAAATGCTAGCTATTTCTCATAAAAGAAACCCACTAATGTCAACATCCATATCTTTTGTTGAAGATTAATTCAAAATTTGAAGTTATTTAAATTCCTTTAAAATAGGTCTTAGAATAAATATTAGATTAGCTTTTATCTTATCTTTTAAAGTAGATTTGGTGGCTGAAAATTCTCTAATAGTTGTTTGTATTTAGTCTATATAAGACTACCAAGTTTAATAATAAATGTGTGTGAGTTTCTATTATTCCATTCATCTTCTTATGCTTCCTAAAATTCCAACAGTATAGTCTAAAATTCTAACAATCTCCACATGCTCATACAATAAAACCACCAATCATATGCAAACTTCTATAACAAATCTTTCTGTGCACAAAAATAAAAATACGTCACCTAAATTGATCCCTTCCACTAGTTTCATTAACACAAGGACTAAATGGCAGTTGTTACCATTTTACAACTACACCCACGATGAACTTATGCTTCAATTCAACTAAATGATAGATAAGTGTCGATGTGTAGCATGAAAACTACATTTAATGTGACCTATATGTGCCTTTTTTAACTGATCCAACTTTAACCAAATGAGATCGAATTTTAGAGTAAATCATAAAAATTGAAAAGAATTTAATATTCCATTATTATCATTACATCAAGTACAATATCAAGCACAAAGAACATAACATGAACATCCACTAAATCAAATGGCATCAAATGTAACAACGCTCATATGAGTAACATGATCATGAAAGACCTTCGGATTAATGCCTTAATACGCAAGTCCACAATCATGGAATTTGTTCGTATAAACTCAATACTGACAAAACCACTATGAACTCTTTCTTTCACAACGAGGAACTTAATGTATATATGTTTAGATCTAAAAGATCTCTTGTTGCTATTTGAACACATGACTATTGCTTTATTGTCACAGTATAACTTGAGTGGCCTTTCATTTCCATTGACTATTTTTAGCCCTGTAATGAAATTGTGTAACCATATATAGCATGATTGAATGCCTCATAACATGCAACCAATTCAGTCTCTATAATAGAAGATGCAATGATTGTCTGTGTGGCACTCTTCTAAGAAATTGCACCTCTGGCTAATAAATATATATAAACATATGTCCATTTATGACTGTCTTGGCATCCAGTAAAATTGGAATAACAAAATCCAATTATCCTAAGTTTGTCCGACCTCTTATATATGAGTATATAATTCTTAGTATTTTGTGAATATATGAAGACTCTTTTTGCTATTAACCAAATTGCTTTGGTATCTACCAAGAATTCCCACAACATATGCAAGATTAGGATAAATGCATACCTGCATACAAATCATACTCCCTACCACCAACATATAAGGGATATTCTACATAAACTTGGATTCTCCTAACACTGCTTTAGACTAAATTTCTCTCTTTTAAATATAGAGGTATCATAAGGTCTACAATTTTGCATGCCAAATTGATGTAATACCTTTTTTATGTAATGGAAAACAATCATGGTGAATCTAGATCCCTAATATAAAGGATGCTTCACCAAGATCGTTTATTTCGGATCGCACTGAAAGAAATTTATTGGTTTCTCGAAGCAGTTCCACATCACTATTGGCAAGCAAAATATCATCCACATATAGGACCAAGAAGATGAATATACTCCTTCTGAACTTATGGTACACACAATCTTCAACAACATTTACTTTAAAGCCACATGATAAAACATCGTGATGAAACTTTTGATACCATTAATGAGAAGCTTTTGTAGCCCATAAATGGATTTCCTAAGTTTACAAATCAATTGAATAGTTTCTTTAGAAGCCAACCCCTTCGGTCGTTTCATATAAATTGTTTCCTCAATGTCTTTATTAAGGAAAGTTGTCTTTACATTCATTTAATGTAGCCCAAGATCAAAGGGTGCCACAAGTGCTACAATAGTCCTAAAAGATTCTTTCAATTAAATTAGAGAGAAAGTCGCTTTATAGTCAGTGTCTTCGTTCTAAGTAAATCCTCTAGTGATAAGAAGAGCCTTATATCTCTCCACATTGCCTTATGAGTCCCTTTTAGTCATAAAAAACCATTTACAACCAATAGGTTTCACACCTTTAGGCAATGGGACAAGATCCTAAACATCGTTATCTCTAATAGATTGCATTTCCTCACCTATGACATTAATCCACTTATAAGAGTTAGAGCTTTTAGTTGCATCATAGACGGTAAGTGGATCTTCTCCCACTAAGTCAACATTTTCCTTATGTTCTTGAAGAAATACAATATAATCATCTATAATTGTATTTATTTATTCCTTCATGGATCTTCTTAAAGGCATTGGTTCTACTTGAATTTGATCCTTATGCTCCATATAAATAATGGATTAAGGAACAATTGGATGATTTTGATGGGTAAAAAACTTGTCATTATCATGTATATATACTAAATGTTGTTGAATCATGTTATGAATAAAACTTGACTATGATCAATAACAACTGCAAGAAGAGGAACATTGACTAACTGCTCTTCAAAGACAAAGTCATTACCCTTATCTTCCACCCCCCCCCCCCAAAAAAAAACTCAACATCGTCAAAGAATTGAGCATTTCCTGTTACAAATAATGTTTTTATTTTATGATCATAGAATTTTAAACCCCTGTGATCTTTTAGAGTATCCTACAAAGTAACTACTAAAGGTTTTTGCATCTAGTTTCTTTTCATTTTGCTTATAGGGCCATGCCTCAACTTGACATCCCCAAACATACAAATGCTTTAAGACAGGTTTCTTATCCGTCCATAACTCGTAAAAGGTTTTGTTTATAGCTTTTTTAGGAACTCTATTTAGTATTTTCATTGCGGCCTTTAATGCATATCCCTATAGTGAGTAAGGTAAACTTGTACAACAAATCACACTTTATACCATGTCTTTAAGGGTTTTATTTCATATCTCTATTACACCATTCATATTTAGAGAACCCAACATGGTGTCTTGGGGAAAAGTTAAACGCTCATTTAGGAATTGAGTAAATGGAATTAGACGTTGTTCGCCTAATCCATTGTACCTTCTATAATATTCACCATCACGATCGAATCTTATGGCCTTAATTGTTTTACCAAGTTGATTTTCAACTTCGACCTTAAACATCTTTAAAACGTCCAATGATTTGAACTTCTCATGAATTAAGTATAGGTAGCCATATCGAGAGTAATCATCATTGAACATGATAAAATATTGTTGACCATTCCATGAAGCAATAGGAAATGGATCGCAAATATTTGTATATATCAATGTTAAGACATCCTTAATTCTCTCAACTCTTATTTTGATCTTGTTTATAGTTTTGTGCTTTATGCATTTAATACAAACATCATAATCTTATTCATCAAATGCTTCAAGAATCCCTTCTGATATACACCTGTAAATTCTCTTGTTAGAGATATGAATGAAACACTTGTTGCATAAAAATAAAGAATTCTTGTTTTATCATTTGTGTTTAATAACTTTAGTTTCAACATTATAAGACTTACTATGTGAATTTATTGTATGAAGTAAATAAAGGTTGTCATAATCAGATAAATTACTGATTCTAAGTTGCATGTAATTAAGATAAACATCACATGCATTTTCCATTTCTAAATGAACAAACAAATCCTTCTTTGTCCAATACGGAAATTGAAATCAAATTCTACCTAAAAGAAAATATAATAAATATGCTCTTTAATTTTAAATAGAAATTGGTATGTAATAACAACTATAAAGTCTTTATATATAAAACTCCCACCAAATTTCCAACCCACATATGGACGTAATTCTCACCATCACTAGGTTCAGTAGTTCATGCAACCCTACATATATATATTTATATAAGTTAGAGCATCATATTCCAACCCTCAAGTATATATTGGTACTAAAACCAAATTAACTTCAGTGCAAACAAGAGAAAAAGACATACCTTTCTTTACTTTCCAAGCATGATATTTTGCACAATCCCTCTTTATATGAGAATAGTCCTTATAAAAGAAGCAACTATATTTCTTATGTCCATTAAATGTATCCTTATGCTTCTTTTACGGTTCTATTATTGTAATCAATTATTCTTTCTGTTTCTTACCACATCTTAAAGAGGTTGTGAAATGAACACTCTTAATCTTGTGTTGTCTCATCCTATCTTCATCTTACACCAAGTGAGAGATTAGCTCATATAATGTCCATTTTCTCTTTTGACAATTATAGTTTACCTCAAACTAACTAAATTGGGAATGAAGAGATATTAAAACTAAGAAAGTCTTCTGAAAACTCTACCTTCGGTGTCTTTATTCTTCCCGCAAGATCAACCATTTCAGGTATATACTCCCTTATGCTTCCATTATCCTTATACCTCATAGAGATAAGTTTCTTTAAAGCTGCACTCGTCTCCATCTTATTGTTTTTGGTGAAACACTTCTCAAGGGTGTCAAGGAACTTTTTGACATCCTTTTCTTTAGACATAATGTCGGAAAATGTCTTTGAAGTAACATTCTTTATGATTATAAGACTCAGGCGGTTAGAGTGATCACGTGTCTAAAAAAAATCTCCATCCCATATATAAAAAAGTCTTCAATCCTCAAAACAGCTTTAATTTGTAAGAGATGTAGGACACGAGTTTCTTAATGTGACTTTTAGATCCATACATCCCAAAACCATAGTCGCCTAATTTTTCCAAGTCTTAAATTTGCTACCCCTAAGCCTCAGAATGTAGCGCCCCCTCATCGTAGGGTACACAACGGGAAACCCGAAGGTCGCTCCGACGAGTATCCCACGATGAAGGTGC
>JANZLH020000013.1:393173-417349 GCA_026770325.2 Erythroxylum fimbriatum | reverse complement strand
AACCCGAATAACCCAATGGATTTGGATATGGGTAGTAAATCGTAAAAACCGATGGATATGGATATGGATATGGGTTGTGTCATAAAAAATGGATATGGATATGGGTTGAGCAAAACCCGAACCGAACCCTACCCATTGCCATCCCTACTTGTGACACCATACTTCTATGACTAATTATTCAAGGCTTTGCGGAGGTTGAGGCTTTCCCATGGGAATTATGTAAATTTGAATTGAAAAATTATGCCAAAGGTATGATATATTTTACCAAAAAATCTAAGTAAATTTTAATTCATATTTCTATTACTACTCTGTACCCTACCATTATTAAAATAGTATTCATTGCATGCGAAAGAGGGGGTAAAAATGGTAACATTTGTTAGGATTTGGAGTATTATTAAAATAATTAAAAATTAAAATATAGTATGATATATTAAATAATAAGAATAGCTAACTTAAATTTTATAGAAAAAGTTAAGAATATTTGGTAACTTTTATCTAAATTAAACCATAATTAACAAGACTCAATTTTACACACAACTAAGGATGACAAAAGGGTTCAGACCTGACCTAGTCCGACTTGACTTTACATGAAGTCAACGAGGTAAGTTTGGATTGATTATGCATTGAGCCAAACCTCATACCTAATTTTCTAGGCCTGATCATACCTTAAATAGAGCTTAGGCTCGAGTTGTCCAGATTTAGACGGGCTCAAGGCCTAACATTCTGAAGCAAAATTCCAAGCTCAGTCGAGCTCAAAACTCAAAACTCTAAAACAAAAAAATATCATTTTATACTTTTAATTCAAAAAAAAAAATTAGTGAAGCCAAGTAAGGCTTGGGCTAGAATTGTCAAAACAAAGCAACACCATTTTATATTTTTAATTAAAAAATTTGATAAGATCTGAGTCGAATTCGAGATCACTCGTTGTAATCTCTCTAGACACAACCGCAAACCAAGAAAGCAACACTTACATAGAGTACTAGAAAGAAGCGATTGGGAAGGTAGCATCTTTTGTGTCCAACTTGGACGATAGAGTACTACTAAGTAAAAGTAGAGGAAGCTGTTCATAGAGCATGTGGCGAGGCCCACTGGGCTTTTAAGCCGAGCATCTAATCAATCAATCAGATCAATCAGCTGGAAATCATCACAACGTGATCTATAATAGCTACTATGTTTTAACTTTTGGTGGGTGTGGAGTCAGCTTTGTCCTTTGATGAGCTCAACTTCCGATCGATCGCACGACGTTGTAATAGGTAAATACCTTAATATGACAGTGAATTGTCGTGGAATCAGTTTGTCGGTGTGATACTTTTTGGGCGGTTAAGGATGAGAAGTAGTGGCCCTTCCTAATCCTAACTCAAATCATTTTTTTAATATTATATATTATAAATAACTAATTAATAAATTAAATAAAAATTTAATACAAAGACTGCAATAATTGAGTAAGAATCCCATTAAAAATTTATAAATTTTGTAAAATAATGCAACTCATTTTTAATATTTATAAATTTTGTAAATCCTCAAATACAAAAACTTCAATATTTGATAATTTTTTAAAAATTACTAAGTAATTATACCATCATCTCAATTATAAAGCTACAATTCATTCTTTTACATTAATTTTATTTTTTAATCATTTAATTTGTCATTTTAATTTTTAATTAAATAAAATTTATAATAAGAAACTTCAACTTTCTTTATTTTTAATTAATCAATTCTTTTTTTTCTTACCCACAAGGTGTCTTAGGAGGATCCCAACTATGGGAAGGTACCTTTAAGCTATCCACACTCAGACTAATCCCTGCTCGAGCCGAGTAGGTCTCTTGCGGAAGGCAAAGCTCTAGTCCTAAGTTTTAAACAGTTGTATACATGAGGGAGGTTTAAACCCACGACCTCACTTAAGCCAGAAGAGTTCCTTACCAACTCAACTCCCAACTCACCTACACCTTGGAGTTGATCAATTCTTTTTTTTAAGACACCTTTAATATTTCCTTAAGCATCTCAATCTTTAAAATTAAAAATGATAACTTTAGGCATGAAAGGGCAAACCTTTAGTACACAAGACTTCTTATTTTACGATAATCAAGGAATTGCGTGCATTTTATAAAAATATTGTTTCCGTAACTCAAACTTATGACTTTCAGGTTAGAAAAGAATAAATTTACAAGTTACTTTAAAGCTTACACTCAATATTAGCCTCTCATATTGTTCCAATTTCTTTAATGTTAATAATTTCACCTTCAGTATCATACCAGTTGATAAAAGAATCTTTAAATAATTTTATATAGCTTTCAAACAAAACAAGGTAGCTGGTACAGATTCCTTCACAACTTTATTAGGTCGGCCAGAATAAATGTTAGATTAATCTAATGTTGCCTTTGATCCTGCAAATGATTGCATGATATTGATAAAAAGATTATAAATACTTTATTTTAAAATATAATTTATAAAATAATTATGTACATTATAAATTTAAAAAAAAACCTGATAAATGGATAGATATCCATAGAGCACTAAGCATTGGGTTATAGTTTTGCTTCTGTAATGTTACATAGAGCTTGAGACTCCTCTAAAGGGAAGTGCTTGATTAGTCTGCTTTTAAGCAAGGAAGAAGAAGTAGATTTCTGGCATAAATTGCATTTGTACATGAGATTCTACTCTGGAAGAGATGTCCAGAAGATAATATAAATGCTTCTATATGTACTTGAAACAAGCTTAATTAGTTTAGAGTTCTCACCTAGAAAATAACAGGCATAGCTTCCACTCTTATCTGTAGTTAGGATATATTAAAGGTAGCAAATGATGAGAAACCCTAGATGGGTTTTCTTCAATTCTTATGATAGATCACCTATTGCAAGTTGCTACCATCTCCAGTCTTATGGTCACCACCATAAGGGTCATTGTTCCAGAAGCTAAGGTTTTGGTCATAAAACCCTACTCCCCCATTAATGTCCCTTCTTCCAGGTTGTGGCATTTCATTGCAGGCATAGCGGATCAAGTCAGCATTTGTAGCGTCCAGTTCCTTCTGGAGTCTGAAAACTTGCCTTTGGAGAACTGAGATTGCACCAACACAGCCATAGACAGGATCTTTCATCCTTGCTTCAGCTTCATAGGCAAGAGAGTTCACAGCATCTTCTCTCTGGTGAGGGAGTACTTCATTCAGGAGCTTACTGACATTGCTTGCCCCAAATATCTTGTGAACATTGGCAAATTTCTGAGGCTCTTCTGGAGGAAAATATGGTGCGAAGATGCAATCTGGGAGGCATTTTCTCCTCAAGAACTTGCAAGCTGCACATGGAGGATTGGAGTAGCTGGAGGAAGCCATCCACTATAAATATTCTAGCTACCTGCAAAACATTAATGAATTATTAGAAACTCAGTTTACTGTTACTTTATAAAGTTCAAGTTTGTATGTGGAGAAGTGTACTTATGCAAATCTACCATCTTCTTTTCTAACTTCTTTCACTTTTTTGACTTGCAAAGCAGCCTTTTTCTTGAGCTTAACTATCTGTGGGAAAGACTTGGAAACCTTATGGAGTCCTAACTCACAATCAGATAACAAAAACCTGTGGAATATTTCGCTTGGTGATCGTTTTATAGATTCAAAATCTCTCTGTCACTTCCCTCTTATCTCCAAATTCTCATTCCTAGGATCATCTGCAGAATTCTTATAAGATTGATATAGTCAATTCATATCAGCAATGAGATCTTACTGGTCCAATTTCAATCTTCACTGCTAATCTTTTCAGGAAAAAAAAGGAAATTTAGTGGTATGTAGAAAGCAAATTTTCATATAACAGAACCATTAATCACCTCCTGTAATTCTGAACAAGTTTTACCAAACGATGAATACGTGAAACTGAAATTGGAATCGTATAGGATACTTGTAACTTACCTTTTAGAACTAGGGTTCTTAGATCAGAAGAACTGGGGAATATTACCTATCCCCTTGTGTAGACTCTTAAAAGATCTAAAGCTTGCTAGTCCCGACCAAGGATACAACACTATATATTCCAGTGAAAGATATGAAAAATAAAAGTTACTTATTATCAGACAGGTAAGAGTTCCAAGAGGAAACCCTAGCTGCAGAACACAGAGATGAATCTGCAAAAACAGCGACAAAAGGTGAGGAAACATTAAAGAAGAAAAAGGGAGGCAAAGAGCATTTCAGCGAAGAGGAATTTAAGTAAAGCAAAAGACAAGTGAAATAAACGGGGCAACCAAAAAAACAAAAAGGATGACATTGACACTTCTGGTTATAATAATGCTAAACACTGTTCAAGAACTTGGGCAATTAGCTTCACTTATAAACCTATAGATCAGCCATTAAACCTCTGCATATACTGCAATACAAGTTGTGTCTAAGTCCAAGAGCCTCAGGTGGAGTATCTAGCGAAACAGACCTTGAGTTTCTGAAAATTTTTCCCTTGTACTTGCTGCAAATTAATCAGCACGCTTACAGGTTTCCACCATTAAAAAGAAACTTCCAAAAGAAAGCAACAAACTAAGAACAGTAAGAGACAAGAAGTAACACGAATACAAGAATCCTGGTACAGTAAAGTTAAGATACCTAAAAACATAAAGTCATCTCTTGAAGCAGTTAATGTCGGTTTATAATCGTCCCAACGAATAGTAATTTTTTATACATCACAAAGGGAGTAACCATATCTTGTCTACATGCAAGGAGAATTGAAGAACATAAGAAAATTGTGAAGTAGAAGAGGAGACAAATATGGAGGAAATTAAGGAAAAAAGTAAGGAAACATCACTGCAATAAAGTAAACAATAGGTTAAACCAAAAAAATGTAGCTAATTGTTCCAAAAATGTTGTCAATTATCATTTATAACATTTCTGTTTCGTCACACGAAGTGTTGTCAATTTCCTTTAACGAAAAATTATAGGCAAGAAAAATAAAACGTAATCAATAGTTTTTGACCTTGTCCTTCGTAGCCATATGTTATTTCGCTACATCTTTTTAAAACATAGCAATTAATTATTTGTTAAATTTTTAATAACGCAGTGAGATGTTTTAATCCATGATATTGAGTAATACGTTTTTGTATATAATCTATGAACATGTTTTTTATTATTTATAAAATTAAATTGTAAAGAAATATTATTAATTCAAAATGTCGAGTATTACATATATAAAATAAAATTATATAAATATCAACAAATTGTATCAATAAAAAATAATATAACATTAAAGGATGAGCCTTTGTTCTTAGACAAGATATTAATGACAGCTCGAACAATTCTTACAGATAAAACAATAAATAAAGAAATAACTTCACAAATTGGAATATGTCTCGCATAGTGACAAAGATGCTCATATTGCAAAAATATTTAAGCACAACTCAAGTGACTACTCAGTGTTGTCCAGGTCTAGGTTGGTTAAAATCAACTCAAAATATTGTGAGGGTATTAATTAACTAAGTATTTGATTATGATTAAAGTAAACCCCGCATAACTTTATCATTTACAATATAATCACTTATCAGTTGCATCTTCATCTACTTTGTAATCCGAGAAAAGATCTTATAATTAAATTATAGTGCATATAAGAAGTGATAGAATTAATTTAGGAGATAGAATTAACACCCTTCACTTTTCTCTTCATTTCCATCACAATTCGGGCCAAGTAATCTTTTGAATAAAATATCATATTTTGCTAATTTAGCTTAAGTTTCTTATTCCCTAATTTCTTCAGTTTGTAATATAGTCTTAAGTATGTTGTTTTCCTCTTGAAGGTGTTCAGTGATTATTTTATATGTTGAGGTTAAAACATTTAGCTTAAGATCGTAGCTAAGGCCTTTCACATAACCGAAATGAGTACCAAATATTGTTTCGCAAATCTCTTTCGCATTGAGCTCATTCTCCTAAGATTTAGACTTCTCTAATAACACTTGCGTCCTATTCTAAAATTTAAAAAAATCAATCCACATATTACTACTTACTACTACATTAATAAATGAAAATAATGAACAAACTTTTATACTTACTTAGTTACTTTCTACTTCTTCTGGTACTCATCATTTACTACTTTCCTTATAATGAGTGACTTTATATAGTGTAATCATATCACACTCTTGTCCATGTAGTTCTTTCTTACTTTGTTTTATGAAAAAAAAAGACACAATAAATAATATAATGTTTATTGATTTAAGCATAACTTGTAAACATATATTTTACATATTCATTTCAGATAACTACAAATAACTTTAACCTTTGATTATGAGGTGTTTTCATTTTTGATCTACTCACCTTTGCCTTCTTATAATTTTCCTAAATCAAGTAAAAAAAAACATAACCTAGTTGTTAAATCTTTTAACAAGATTAATGCAAACAAATATGAAGGCAGAGAAAATAAACTTAAACTTTCATGTCATACCAATTCACTTGATAGGTTTGTACATTAGACCTTGTTTATATGATGACCTTGCTGAGATCAATCTATATTGATAACTTGCAGTTTGTTGCAATGTTCATAAGTTACAATTCACAACCTCTAGTTTTACCTCTACCTTTTTTTTAATACTAACATTGAAGTGTGATAATAAATGAATAATTATAAGAAAATATTAAAATAGATAAATAAATATTTGAGCATATATGGTTTAAGGTATTAGAAATTAACAAACCTGCACTAATAAATTCGTTGTTGTTTGAGGCATAGTGGAGTTATTATGTATGCTTTGAAAGAGAAATATTGTTGTTGCTATGTTGTGGAAATATTCTATAAGAGGTTTCATTTCCTATGGGAAAAAAGGAATATGATAAGAAACAGATTGAAATACACACACACACACACACACACACTTAAAGGTATAGAAATTTCAAACCTGCACGATTTGAAGGTATAGAATGTCGTTTTTAGGTAGGAATTGAATTTATGGCATCAACTGATTGATCTAGTTGAAGTTGCACATTCCTCTATTTTACAATTTATACAACAACCACCTTTTTCTTTTAGTTTCTACTAGATGTCATTATATTGGATATCTATAAAAAAATATATATGTTACTAACATTACAATAAGACAATAGAAATGACACTTTTATGATATATTCAATTATCATAATCAAGATACATCCAATCATTATAATTAACAGAGCCTAAATCATCAACATTAATGGAATTAATAAGATAAAATTTACCAACATTATAGTAAGACAATAAAAAGAATACTTTTATGATATATTCAATCATCATAATAAAAAATCTTTAGTTATATGCTATGAGAAGTACTCATATTATCAAATGGATTAAATCCATCATAGGCTAACATAGTTCGAACATTACGACAATCTTTTACAAACCATGAAAACTTCCTATCAAAGTCTTTCTATGACTTTATTTCTACTAGGTGACATACAATGTTATAATGTGTTTCTTTTATGCCCCCTCTTATTTATGGTTGTTTTTATTGACATAAGAATCCTTTGTATTTGTAGTTTAATAGAAAAGTATCTCAAGATTTTATAAAGTATGTTTTTCCCTTTTAATCATCCACTTGTTACTTTGATTTACCAACAAATAGGACATTCTTGAATACAAGCATGTATTGATATATATCCGAATCCAAGGTTCCTTAACAATTTTTTAACTTCATAGTAAGATTTTGGCAATTTGTGGCCAATCAATAATACATCATTGAGCAACTTAATCAACATGTCAAAATATTTATTATTCAATCTATTATATACATTCAAGTGCAACTTTACAATAAAAGATAGTTGTGAGATATTAAAGCACCATAGATATAATTCTTCTTGAGCTACTTTCAACAACTTCTCAAAATTATATTGTGTAATTTTAAGGTAAAGTATTATCATCCCTAGTCTACATAAAGTTCTCTACATCCTCTAAAATTTCTCCAATTCCATCATCTATGTTGTCATTATTATCACTATCATCCATGCCTCATTTTGAAAAGTGATTATATATACCAAAGAATGCAATTAGTTCACATACTTGAAAAACCTTATAATAAGATATATGACAACATAATATTACAATAAGCATATGGTGAGAAACTTTATTCAATGAAAAGCAAATAGAGTATAGTGTTCTTTAATATGTATTTGAAATGACTAATACAAAAAATAAAAAGAATAATAAATAAAAGCATATATGCAGATTTATTATTAAAGAGAATTAAAAAATAAAATGATGTGTCAAAAAATAAAACATAAATTAAAGCTTATTGACATTTGACAATAAACGGTTATAATTTTAAAAGTAATTATTTCACATTTTGGTATCACTTAAGTCACAAATCCTAGTTGATACATTATAAAAATAGTTATTTCACATACGACATGAACACTAATATAAACACTTATATTGGCGTCTATGCCGTATGTGAAATAGGAAATAGGAAATAGGAAATATTTAAGCCATAAATCATAGGATTAATGTTTATGTCGTATGTGAAATAGGTACTTTTAAAATTTCCTAAGTTGAATTAGGATTAGTGTTTATGTAGTATGTGAAAGGGCTTCATGATGGGGGAGGGAGTCATTTAAAGCAAAGTCATACCTCAAACTTATGACTTTCCGGTCATAAAAGAATAACTTTACAGGTTGCTTTAAGGCTTGCACTCAATATTAAAATCGACTTAGCCTCTCATATTGTTCCAATTTCTTTAATGTTAATAATTTCACATTTAGTATTGTACCAGTTGACAAAAGAATCTTTAGATAATTCTATATATTTTAGAATATCCTAAACTCCCATCTTTTATGACTATCTCAAACTTCTTTTTTCAATTGTATAAGTCCTTTAAGATTTCCAATAAATGAAAATACTTCTTTAGCTTAGGTTGAATCATCTAGACTAAGCAACAATAACCCTTGTTTTGTGCATAAACCTAAAAAGAGTAGGGTTAGGGAAACTTTTCTAATATGACATTTTACCACGAAGCTAGAAATAAGGATGGCCTATTTGCTTAATCATCCTTGCAATTTTAAGGCAAAGAAGAAGTTTAATATCACACTTAAATGTGTCACAATAAAGCCCTACATCTACCTTTGCCTATGGTATTGCCTTAAGTGGTTTGCCCAATGAGGGTAGAGGATTTAATGTTTTAGGCATCTCACCTGCTTGTTCTACAAAGACATCATACCTCGCATGATCTCCTTAAGCCTAGCAAACATATAATATGTCAACATTTCTAACTAACCTTATATGAATGTGGTTGATGATTGTCATAACATAGCCTAATGTCAAATCTTTGGAGTATAACAAATATAACTAAGTTCTTCACTAATTTTTTCAAGTAAGACCATTACAAGCGAATCTCTTATTCTTATTTCCTACATGCTCTAAATATACGATTAAGTAATAACTTAAGTTACACAATTTGGATGGAAGTGCCAAAAGTATACTCAGTAGTCAGTATAGTAATCCAATCCAATCAAAAGCATTAAAGCTGACTAGGGAGCTTGCAGAAACCCAAATTTTAGGAAATGACAAATTAAATTTAATCACACATTAACTGAAATTTCAAAACACAAATATTCAAGAACTCTTTGGAACCCAAAAAGCAATAGAAAAAAACATTGAAAAAATAAATTAAAAGTAAACGTCGGAGGAATGATGTAACATCCCATATTCGATAATAGAATTGGCATATCGAGTGTAACCGTATTCTTATACACCTAACATTTTGAACTACAACATTCTCTATTTAACACCTCATTATTCTAGCAATTACCATTCACTTTATAAAATTTTTGATAGAGTTTCCTCTATATTTACTTAAAACCTCCTGCAATAAACTTTAATACACTTCTTATGCATTTTACTCAACTACTCATCTCCATGTCAATCTCCTTGACCAAATAATTTACCCAACCTCCAATACATTTCAATACATCTAAACCAGATTTCATACATAACTTTCATGTATTCATATATAATTCACAGTAAAATCTTGTAAAGTCCTTCACTTCTTTATGTCATTTTTTTCCTTTTGTTATTGGTTTTAATTTAGATTATACAACATTCAGGACATATTCATCTTACCAATTAGTCAAAAATATTATGTATATCAACTTTCCAAATTGACCATATATATGTCAATCGGGGAAAACACAAATTATAAGTCCAAAATCTAAATTAATCACATATACTACTTCATTTACAATCCAACTAAATATTTTTAACAAAAATTTCAAAAACCTCCAATTTTACTCAAGAACCCTAAATTACCTAACGCGCAATTTTTAAGAAAAAATAGAATTACAAGAGCACGTACCAAATTGATGTCCAATTCTTCAAATTAAGCTTCCATCAACTTCAATTTCCCCAACAATTCCTTATTCTTTCTCTTTCTCTCTCTCTCTCTCGCTAAATTCCTCTTATTTATCTTCATAATATTGCATAAACATTCAATTTCAAGCATTTTATTAATCAATGCATGCAGCTACACCAAAATCATATGCTAAAAAAAATCAAAACCCCATTAACTTATCTTATAAATTTCGGGTACTATTTATCAAGAACACCCATATACCTTTTCTTCATCTTTTCCCAAACTTTTTGTTGACATAGTAAGTTTAGGGACATAGGTTGATGATTTAGTGTTTAATAGGTGATTTGGGTGGTTAAAAATAAAGAAAGTTGGCTTGAAAATGAAAGAAAATTGAAGAAAGGAGGAGGCTTGTTCTCGGCTATCTTTGGTGAAAACGAGAGTGTTAAGTGGCAATTAATGTCACGTGGTCCTTAAATAACTATTTCCCTTTAAAAAAGGATCCAAAATTAACTTTAACTTTTAATCCATTCTTTTTTTCTTCTAAAAAAACCCATAAGAAAAATATCAACCTCGTATAAAAACCTTAATTAATATCATTTATTTCTATTAATATTTTTATATTTCACTTTTACCCTTTCTCAAGTCAAACTTTGACCACTAGTCATCTCTTAGTTAAACCTTCAAAAGGAACTTGTTTTGAGCTCTAATTTGATCACCTGGCTATTCTTGAACAATATTATAGGATGTCAAATAAAATAAAATGTACTTTGGGTCTCTAGTGTTACTATTTACCTCAGGATACACTATTCATAGCCCAAAAAGTAATATTCATGAAATCGAGATTTTAGGGCGTCACAAATAAGAAAAGAAAACAAACGCTGGAAGTGAGAAGAAGATAATTACCAAAGAACTACAATGATGAGAGAACAAGAACAATTGTAGGTGGAACATACATCATTTAAGCATAAAATGCAAAGACATAAAAAGAAAAACATAAAAACAATTCACCAATACATTGTTTAAGTAGTCAAAACACAAGAGAAGAATCACGAAGAGAAAACACAAAGACATCATTTGAGTAGTCAAAACACGAAGATAGAAGAAGAAAAATAAGAGGAGATCAATCTCAACAAAACAACGTCGTTTAAGTAGAGAAAACAACATTGTTTAAATTCTTTTTATATTCTTCTTTTTTTCACTATGAACATATTTTCATATCCAAAAATTTTTGCTTACGCACGGAACTGATAGCTATGAGATTCGGAACATATTTATGTTTTTTACTACTATTACTTACATATTTTCCAATTCCTATCACTAGAATACAAAATCAGAGAGCCTTAGTGAATATCACTCTATCAAATTATAAAATATTAATAAAATTTTTAGTATTCTTTTAACTTTTAATTAATTTAGAAACTTTACTATGTACAATCACCTTTGATATGTACACTTAATTATTTATTGATCAGTGTTTGAACCTCAACAAGAAGTAAGGTAATGTTGAACCAAAAGCTCATAAGAAATCCAATTATTTTTAATTATTGCCACCGTGCTCTTCTAATTATGATATGGGGTCATCGAATAACATGATATTGTAGTAAAGATATATATGTTCCATGATCAATCATAGGTACATGAATCTACTTTTTTGATAGTCCTTTATCATATAAAGACGCGTGCATGAGAACAGACATGCCCTTCTCTTTTTATTAATTCTTAAATCCAAAAAGTAGATTTGATCGATTTGATGACATGAGGACGGTTGCTTAAAAGTCATCAAGAAGAAAAGAATACACAGATTCCTACCTATTGTATCTTCAGTGCTTGAATCCAAACCTGAAGCAAGATTTTCGCCAACTTGGAGACAAAACGCGTAATTGGTAGATTTTTCTAATAATAATAATAAAACGAGTAATAAAATTAATAATGCAACAAAAATAGAAGAAAATTAAGAATAATATTAAATGATAAAATAAGTAAATAAATACACAAACAACGAAGGAAACAAGTAAATAAATAAATCAAACAAATCATTGCACTACAAATGTTTAGGCTAGGTAATAAAATGCTTAGGTTAAATCTTAAATAATTTATTGCTATAACAAATATGATAAATAAATGTTTCATCTACAATAAATAATAAAATAATTGGATTAACTTTTTTAATAATGTAAAATTTGTAATTTTACTATAAATTAGTATCAAGTATGAGTAGACTATCTAATTCTCCAGAAACGGTCAATTTAACAACGAAAGAGAGTAGGGATTACGACACCAACTCTCAGTTGAGTCTGAATTTCATATTTTCATATGTAAAAATCAGTATAAATATCTACATATACAGATGTTTGTTAATGAGTACAGTATCCTCAAAATTGTAACCTTCCTATGACATATAAGCCACTAATACGTTTTTGTCCAAGAAAAGCTCGCTGCCAACAGTCGTACAATTCGCTAAAACTTGTCCCTTTTTAAGGCATTTACCCTATTGAACTTAGGGTTTTTGATACATACAAGTATTTTTGAATCTTGTCGTAACGCTTTGGTTAGGCTGACTACTGGCTAACCCTTCGCTCCCATATACCGTAGATCGAAAGCACCTTCTAAACCGCCCCATAAATCCGAAAGAGAATTAAGGGAAGGGGAAAGTATAATTTTTCATTCCTTGGTACTTACTAGGAGAGGACCTTTTTGGGGTTGATAAGCAATAATTGAGTGAGTTTATGATTGGCCCTTAGAGAGAAAAGTTTAGAAAAGAGAAATTAAACAATAATACTTTTTTCTTACCAAACAAAAAAAAGAATAATACTTTTAAGGCTATCGAAGTATGGACTTCATTATTAGAAAAAACGATTATTTGTTGATGAAATGTCTAATGGTAACGCATATTCATCACTCACAATTGAATACATTGAACACTTTGTCACTTCACAATATTTCTACAACACTTTCAAGGATTTGTTAGAGATAGTGGCTTCTTATCTCCTTCCTCCTCATTCTTCCATTAAATAAGAAATGGACATTAGATGATTTGATATTGTCATTAGTCTATCATTTTTGTTTGCCTTTACAAATTTATTTAATTAATATAGGAACGACAATAAGCAGAAGTTAGAGTTTTATCCAAATTTTTAAGTAATCAGGATTAATTTTCAGACCAAAACGACGTTATTTTATTAAAAGGTTAATAAAATACTATTTTTTTTAATTACATAATACCTAAATTATTAAATAAAATGAAATTGTTTTATTCGGCTTTTTAAGCAATCAGAATTAATTTTCAGATTAAAACGATGTTATTTTATTAAAATGTAATGAAATGCTTTTTTTAATTACATAATACCTAAATTATTAAATAAAGTACACTACTCCTTTTCTTATTACCCTTTTAAAGCATTTAAAATAAATGTATTAAATTAAAGAGTTAAATACAAGGGAATTATTATAATTTAAATTTTTATTAAAAATATAACGCATACCTTTATTTTATTATTTAATTATCATATAATTTATTTCATTATTTTTATTAATATTTATATCTTTAATATAAAACTATCATTTTAATTAAGTAGGGATAAGACTGTGTACTATCGGATCTCCTCAAAAGTCATGCCTCGACATGATTTCAATCGATGATAATGACGGTGATTTAATATAAAACTATATAATATTATTTTATAATTATAAATTAATATAAATTAATTAAACATGTCAAATTTAATTAAATAATAAACTAATATAAAAATAAGTGATAATTTTTAAATATAAAATTTAAAAATTAAAAAAATCAAATGACGTGGAAGCATGATGTAGTTAACCCTAAACTATATTTCTACCCAAAATCTATGCCTTTGGAGAGCACTATCAATGCAAGAAGGCCACATTTGTCAATCTACACATGCGGATGTTTCGACTTTCGACATTGAAGTGACTTCAAAAGTCTAATGTGGAAAATGAACGGTCCAAATTTGGCATAGTATCGATGATGATTATATTGGGATATACCACAAGATTTGAGAAAACACGAACCTGACCAATGTAGGCAGCTTTATTATGATACTTTAAAAAATCATTTAAACAAGATCCTGAAATTTCGGCCTACCCTATAAATCTTGATGCCTAGGTTAACAAGTTGTTTGAAAAATGTTAGCAAAGTTTGCATTTCATTTTTTAATTTTTATATAACATATCTATTAAATGTCACGTGAATGTCCATCTATTAGTCACGTTAACAGAAGTAACGTTTGACTTAATTTATAAGAATCTGGAAGGTCGGTCTTTAAAATGAAAAATTTATAAAGTTTGTCACTAAATTGAAATTTTTTAAAAAAATTAAATACTTTTTAAATATATTATCTCATTAATTTAATATTTTATTGAATTATAATATTGGAAAAACAAACATTAAAATCTAAAAAAATACCCATAAAAATAAAATTACCAAAGGTGTTTCATTTTTTCTGATTTTTTAATTTAATATTAAGCTTTGTAAGTTTTCAATTAAAATTGTACAAATTATATTAAAATATTAATTTTGTAATATGACATATTTATTAAGTGTTACATTGGTCATATTAAAATTCCTGTTCCTCTCTTATACCCAATTCAAAAGGCCCAAGCAAATATGGCCCTCTCTTAAACCCAATTCATCCCAAATGAAATGACACTCTGTAATTGGAGATTTATGAAGTGCAATAATTAGGAGACAACCATAAAGTTATTTTTTTATGACTATAAGTTAACAAGTTCAAGTTATAAAAATAGCTCAACTTGACAATGGGCTCTAACTATAAAAGTCTTTTAAATTTGGCCCGGTCTGAAACTGACTGCATAAACTAGAGTTCGATTGAATTTAATAGTTATAAAACTTGATCAACTCGAATGAAATAATGTTATTTAAATGTATTTTGTTATATAAGTAAAATGATATCATTTAATGTATTAATGTATGAATAAGATTAAGTTTTAAAATTTAAAGTTTGAATGTAATTTTGAATTTAATTTGAATCTTAAAAAAAAGAAAAACTCAAATATTTAACTAAAATTTTAAATACCTCAAATTAAATCTTGTTAAATTTAAATCAGATTAAACTAAGTTTGAATCCTTTTAAAGTATTAATTCAAAATATTCTTATACATAAGTCTTATTATTTTAATTTTTATGTTTAAATACAAAATAAAACTATTAAAAATTTGTATTTTTAAAATGTTGAATTGAAGTTATTCAAAAGATTTAAACATAATTTAAAAATCAATTTTAATTCTTTTTTTTTTCGATTTCTCTTTTTCGATATAAATCATTTAAAAACAATCGCTCTATTAATTTAAAATATGACTACGTATTATTGAACTTTTTCAATTCTTACATATCAGTATAATTCATACTGAGTGTTATTATTATCGTTATTGTTAAAAATCTAGTTTAAACTTTTTGAAATATACCGAAAAATGCAAATGGTCTAAAGTTGGCAATTACTTGCATAAGCACTAAGCAGTCCATTCAGGGGGTGGAGAAAACGACGTCGTGCAAATCAAACATTTTTATGGGTTATTTCTCATGAGCCAGTCCAGTACGGTTTAGTGTCCCGAATAGGTTTAGGAGCTCATTTGCACTCGTATCCAAACACACCCAAATTCATAAAACCCGTCCAGTTACGGGTTTGACCCGACTTGGTTAGCTTAAACCCTAAATTCCCGATAGTGCGTTCCTTTTCCCTGCGCTCAAACCCTTGGCTCCTACTTTCCAAGCTTCTCTGCAGCAATGGCGAGGGTAACGAAGCACAAACATTACAGGCCTCCCGTAAGTTTGCTGAGAATCTCGTTTTCGAGTATACAAAGCTGTAATCGTTTATTATCTCATGGAAACTGCAGTCTTAGGCGTTTATAAGTTTTTTTTTTGGTTTGGTTGTTGCTCGAATATTGTAGGGAAAGAAGAAGGAAGGTAATGCTGCTAGGTATATGACCAGGAGTCAGGCTGTGAAGCAGCTTCAAGTGAATCTCCCTCTATTCAGGTGCCCCCTCTCTCTCTCTTTTTCCCTATTCCTTCTTTGGGGATTGCGTTTAAGGTATACAGACAAAAGGGTGTTTTGGAATTGGCTTGTGATTGATAGGTTTTGGTGTTTATTGTGATTGTAGTTTTGTGTCGAGTTCAATTTCGTTGTTTGGTTTCCGTACGAATGAGAAGTGAGATGGAAGGTTGTGTTTTAGTTATTTGGTTATCTGAAAAAAGATGGGGGGAAAACTGGAACGTTAGATTTATATGAAATTGTATCCTTGTTTTAAGTTGATTGAGTCATTGTGGTACAACAAAATGAAATATTCTGCTATGTTTATAAAGGCATTAAAAGTTTACTACAGGTATGGTGTATGTTCCCAACAGATTAGGGTAACCGCAACATTAGATTTCAATTTATGTGTATCATCCTTTATTTCATTGAACGAACTTGTAGGTTATTCAATTTCGTTTCTGGTTTAAGTGGCGTGCAGATTCGTCAATGAAGGCTATATGTTTAGAGTTTCTTTAATTTTAAAATTGCAGGAGACTGTGCATTCTTAAAGGCATATTTCCCCGGGAGCCAAAGAAGAAGGTGAAAGGAAATAACCATACTTATTATCACGTTAAGGATATTGCATTCCTTCAACATGAACCATTACTTGAGAAGTTTAGAGAAATAAGGGCATACCAGAAAAAGATTAAAAAAGCTTTGGCAAAGAAGGATGAAGATCTGGCTAATCGTCTCCGAACACGTGAGCCTACTGCCAAACTTGACAATCTTGTCAGAGAAAGGTTTGCTGATTGACGTAATCATATTGATTTAATGAAAGTATTTTAAAAATCTTGTTATTTTGGCATAGATTACTAGTGATAGTTTGGAGGACCAGGTCATTTATAGTATAAGAAGCTTCTAAGAGAGATTGTTTCTTGTTTTGAATTCTAGATATCCAAAGTTTGTTGATGCACTTAGAGATTTGGATGATTGTCTCTCGATGATTAGCCTTTTTGCAGCATTGCCTGCTGAACAGAGATTGAAGATCAATGTGGAACTTGTTCATAAGTGTAGAAGGTAATATATGCATATTTAAGATTCTTAAGGTGGTAAAATTTGTGATACGAAGCTTAAATGATGTTGGGTTCATTATATACAGTTGTATAATTGTGCTATTTCCTTGCATTCTTTATGTCCCATTTAATCTAATGTTGTCTTTTGATTTTTTTGCTAGGTTGATTCATGAATGGCAAGCATATGTTGCACGCACTCATAAATTGCGTAAAGTTTTTGTATCTGTGAAGGGCATATACTATCAGGTTTATAATATCGTATTGCTTATCGTTTCTGAAGCTCTTTTGCACTGTGGTGGCACTTGGTTTACTGTATTCTTAAAGTTTGCAGGCTGAGGTTGAGGGTCAAAAGATCACGTGGCTAACTCCTCATGCAATACAGCAAATTTTACCAGATGATGTTAACTACAGTGTTATGTTAACATTTTTGCAGTTTTACGAGGTAAAAAAACTTTGAGACAGACTGGATTCCCCCTGTTCTCTATATCACATATTTTCACAGAGATTGCTACCTGGTTTATTTTCGTTATTTTTTCCATCTACTTCACAATTTTAGTAATAATAATAAAGTGGAAAGGGGTTATTTTATAATTTGGTAGAAAGTTAGTACCAAGGGTCAAGCTTCCTGAAGGAAGGAATTGAAGATAGATTGTTGTCCCGTTTATGTTCATTATTTGTTCTGCTTACTTTATACTGTTTGAGTAATCATCATAAAAAGTGGAGGTTGCCATGTAATTTGGTAGAAGTTAGTACCAATAAACGGCTTTCCTGAAGGAAAGAATTGAACACTGGACTAGGAAAGTTGATGAAAATAATAAGCATAAGATTATCATCTCTAATAAATAAATTTGGCGTGCTTACTTTTACAATTTACTGATGCCTCTCTTTTTTGTTTTGTTCAGACGCTGCTTGGATTTGTAAATTATAGGCTTTATCATTTCATCAATGTTAAGTATCCCCCCATCCTTGATCCTCGACTGGAAGCTTTAGCTTCAGGTTTGATTTGCTTGTGAAGATTAAACCATCCATCTCTCTTATGAGTCATATGCTATTGTTAGCCTTTTGGTTTTACCTGTCAACTAACTAATTTCCACTTCTTTGTTTCTGCATCGCTGTGCTGTTTTGCAGAACTTTACGCGGCAACGAGATATATTGATGCCAATTCCAGAGCCTTGGTTCAACACAATGATTCTATTTCATCTATATCAGATCTAGATAAGGCACAACAAGGAGGGGCACATCATCAGGAATCTGAACTAAGGCTTGCCCAACTTCAACATCAGCTTCCTTCTAATGAACCTGGTGCATTAATGCACCTCATTGAAGATAATAATGGTGAGAATGAAGATGATCAGGATACAAAGGAGTGTAAGAAGCTTTTCAAGGATATGAAATTCTTCTTGAGTCGTGAGGTGAGGTTTGATTACAGGGGTTGTTATAGTAGGTTGGCTGGCATCTTCCAATGTCAAGTATATGCTTGCTTGCCTACAGTAAACTTGTATCTTATTTTGGCTATAAATAATCTAAGAAGCACGAAAACGGAAACGGACACGGACACTCGACACGGACACGGACACGGACACGGGGACACGCCAACTTCTAAAATTTGGTGGACACGGACACGGCATATATATATATATATTATAAAATTTAGAATTAAGAAAAAATTTCAGAATTTATAATATAATATATATTGATTGATGTGTTTCAAGACTTCTAATATCTTGATAGTTCATACATATTTTGTACTTTATAAGCCCCTCTAAAAAAACATGGAGCATATATATGCACTCTTCGTGGGTGTCCGTGTCAGACACGCGGACACGGCTCCATTTTATCGTGTCTGTGCTTCTTAGCATTCAATATTTAAACAAGATCAATTTTGTTTGTATAATTTGTACCTAATCGTCATATGCAGAAACAAGACTAGCAGGTTTAGAAAGCTTCACAGATTGATTTGAAGGTTTAATTGAGGACACAGAAGGGCCGGTGGACCCTTTGGTTGAGCACTGAGATGGAGGGCATTTCTTGCCTGCTTCTTTACCTCCTTTACAAGCATCTCTCCTTTCTAGTGGATTATAGCTAAAGAAAAGATAAGTAGGAAGGTGAAATTGCTTATGCCACAATGTCATGTATCAATTGTAGTAACGAAAATTCATAATAATCCACCAATGAACACACAGCTCTATTGTTAGGACAATACTACCAGAAATCAAGTCAATACTCAACAAAACATCCTTGACCAAGACAAACGATTATCGACTACAAGATTTTACTGAAAAGGCAAGACAATTGTGATCCCAAGCAATATCACAGAGTCCAGGTTTATTTTCAACTGTTGATGATACTAATCCAACCCAAATAAGCAAAGCATTTACTTTGAATTGGCCAAACAACAGATAAAAGCTATAATAGCACAAATATGTTACACTCTTAAACAGAACTTTTGTAATATAAGATTCGATTGAATGTAACAACCTGCTCAGCAAATTCAAGGAAAATACCAACATCCAAACATATAATATAAACAATGATCAAGAATTGAAGGTCATAAAAGGTCTAGTATAATTAGCAGCGGGAAAGGAGGAATAGAGGTTAAAAATTACCTGAGCAAACCTCCATTGACAGTATCACAGTACTGCTTCATCGATTGATGAACTCCAAGTTATCAAGCGACCTTCCTTTAATGAGCGTATTTACCTCAATATGCTACGACGGAACCACAAACAAATTTCTAAAATGAACACGAAAATTAAATCCGATACAGAATTCACTAGAAAACTATAAATGAACAATACATGGCATGCGTCTCATACAAACAACATTTACGTGAGACAAGATACATGCATATGCAGCAACGGAAGCACAACCGAAATAAAATACCTCCAGCCATTGCTCCACCGATGATCCTCAACATCTCTGTGTTTGAATCTTCTAGCCTCTCCCTTTAGCACGATCGATGGTGTACTGCTTGTGCTATGTGAAGATAGGGACCCAAAACAACGTTTTTAAACCGTTTTTAACACCTTTACCCATCACAGAGGAGGTAACTCGGTAAAGCATGGGCGTTAACGTGTGTGTGTGTAAGGGTTAATGCATTAAATGGACCACACTATCAACAGTAGGAAGGTTAGGTAGATTTTTTTAAAAAAAAATCTTACATTCTCCCACTTGGTCCATTTAACCGACTACAAACATAACAAAAAATCAAATATATGAATCATGGCGATAGGTCCTCTTATAATCAGTATTATCTTCTATGTATTACATAAGTAAAATTTCTCATTACTAGCCCTCAAACCTAATAATAAACCATATGTTTATTTTACGTCCAAATTAAAAGACATTTCTCAAAACCAATCAAAATATGTGTGTACAAAACATATGAGATCAAATTAAATAAAAGTTCCATTGAAGCAACAAATGTACAACAAAAATCACATTATGGAACCAAGTCCCATTTGCACTACGTGATCCTTAAACTGCTTAGGTGGCATGCCTTTAGTTAAAGAATCCACAATCATCAAATCAGTGCTAATGTGCTCTATGACAACTTTCCTTTCATTAACGTGTTCTCTTATGGCTAAATACTTAATATCGATATGCTTACTTCGACTTCCACTCTTATTATTTTTAGTCATAAAAATCGCAGCAGAGTTGTCGCAATACAACCTTAATGACTTAGGAATTGAATCAACAACTCTAAGCCTAGATATGAAACTTTTCAACCATACACCATGTGAGGTGGCCTCAAAACATGATACGAACTCAGCCTCCATAATGGAAGTAGCAATCAGGGTCTACTTGGCACTTCTCCAAGATACAACTCCACCAGCTAGCATGAAAATATAACCAGATGTTTATTTCCTTAAATCAATGCAGCTAACAAAGTCTGAGTCAGAGTATCTAACTACTTTCAAGTTCTCAATTTGCCTGTACAAAAGCATGCAGTCCTTTGTGCCCTGAAGATATCTCATAACCTTTTTCGCAACTTTCCAATGGTCAATACTTGGATTATTCTGATATCTTCCTAACATTCCAACAACATATGCGATGTCAGGTCGGGTGCAGACCTGAGCATTCATAAGGCTTCCAATAGCTGAAGCATATGGAATGCTCTTCATGTGTTCCCGCTCAAAATCATTCTTCGGGCATTGACTCAAAATAAATCTATCACCCTTCACTATAGGTGCTACACTTGGTACACAATCTTTCATCCAAAATCTCTCTAAAACTTTGTTGATATAGTTCTTTTGGGACAAACACAAAATATCTCGAGATCTTTCTCTATAGATCTTGATGCTAATGACATAAGATGTCTCACCCATATCTTTCATATCAAAATTCTTTGAGAGAAACTGTTTCACCTCATATAGCAAACCCTTATCATTAATCGTAAGTAAAATGTCATCCACGTATAACATAAGAAAACAAGACTTACTCCCACTGACCTTCTGGAATAAACATTGGTCCATTATATTCTTTTCAAAACCGAACGAAGTGATAACCTCATGGAATTTTAAATACCACTGCCAAGAGGCTTGTTTTAATCCATATATGGACTTATTAAACTTGCAGACTAAATGCTCACCATCACTAGAGGAGAATCCTTCAGGTTGTTTCATGTAAACCTCTTCCTCTAGTTCACTATTGAGGAACGTCATTTTCACATCTATTTGATGTAACTCAAAATCAAAATGAGCTACCAATGTCATAATTACACGGAGAGAATCTTTATTAGATATAGGAGAAAATGTCTCCGTGTAAATGATTCCTTCCCTCTGAGTGAACCCTTTGGCAACAAGTCTTGCCTTATGTCTCTTAATATTGCCTCATGAGTCTTTCTTTGTCTTATATACCCATTTACATCTAATGGATTTCATATCATTAGATAACTCAACAAGATCCTAGACTTGGTTAGATGCCATAGAATCCATCTCATCTTTCATGCCATTGTATCACAGGTCCGATTCCTTAGAACTCATGGCCTGTGAAAGCGTTTTAGGATCATTTTCGGCTCCAATGTTATAGTCTGACTTTTGTTAATACATTATATAATGACTAGGAATTGCTGACCTTCTAACTTTGGTAGATCTCCTCAATGTTGTATCATTATCCTCCCGAAGAACTTGTTGCTCAACCTATTGTTCAACCGGTTGCTCAACAATTTCTTATTAATCCTCATTTACAACTTGATCTACTGGATTGAAATCAACAGCTTGTGGAACTTCAGTAACTGGTTGTCTAACACCCGTTTCAACTTGAGGGTGTGAATGACAATCATTCTATCACTTGAACCAGAGGGTTGAGCTTCATAATAGTCCTTTTCAAAAACTATGTCTTGAAATTGACCACTCTCACTGATTAAGTCATTCTCAAGAAATTTTACATTTCCACAATCCTAGTGTTGTGAGATGGACAATAGAATATATACCCCTTATACCTTTTAGCATATCCAATTAAATACCCACTAATGGTCCTTAGGTCTAGCTTTTTCTCTTGTGGGTTGTAAATTCTCACTTTAGAAGGGCATCTCCAAACACGTATATGCCTCAAACTCGGCTTCCAACATTTAAATAACTCAAAAAGTGTCTTTGAGACAACCTTGGTTGGAACTCGGTTTAATATATACACAACCATCTTTAGAGATTCAGTCAACAGGAATTGAGGAAGTTTTATGTTACTCCTGATACTTCTCACCATATCCATTAAAGTTCGGTTTCTTCTTTCTGCCACACCATTATGATTTGGAGAACCAAGCATGGTGTACTGGGCAACAATCCCAAGTTCCTGAAGAAACTTCGCAAATAGACTAGGTGTTTATCCATTCTCTGCATATCTACCATAGTACTCCCCACCTCTATCTGACCTCACGATTTTAATTAGTTTTTTACATTGATTCTCTACTTCAGCTTTAAAAACTTTAAAGACATCCAAAACTTCGTCCTTAAAATGAAGTAGGTAGAGATAAATATATTGTGAATAATCGTCTATGAAAGTGATAAAGTATTTCGGACTATTTACGCCCATATCTGGACAACAAATATTTGTATATATGATTTCTAATAGGTTTGTGCTCCTCTTTGCACTCCTTTTAGAATTGTTACTTTGCTTACCTTTAATGCAATCCACGCAAGTCTCAAAATCAGCAAAATCCAAAGTACTAAGTACCCTTCATTTACCAATCTCTTAATTCTCTCAATAGAGATGTGTCCTAATTTACGGTGCCATAACATAAAGGATTCCTCATTCACAATACATCGTTTTAATCCAGAAATGACATGCATAGAATTATAAGCATCATCATTTTGTAACTAAATGGAATAAAGACCATTAAATAATGTACCATAAACAATAACTTTGGATCCATTACATAAACTGAAACTAGAATATGAAAGATTAAAAGGAAAAACTTAAAGGTACAAGTCTTGATACAAAAATCAAATTTCTAGAGAAATTTGGAATATAAAAGGTCCTTTCCAAATACAAATAAAACCACTGCTTAAAACAAAACTGTAAGTGCCAATGGCTTCCACATGTGAACTCGTCTTGCATCCTAAATAGATGTATTGTTCACTTCCCACTTCCTTAGGTTTTGCATACCCTATCATGTATTTAAAACATAGTTTGAAGAACCAGAATGTTGGACCCTGAACTTTTGGTAAAAATTAGAAATATTAAAATGACTTTAAAAGAGAAAGAAATTGGTGAGAAAATTATGAATTTAAGAAAATTTGAAGAAATTAAGAAAAATTTATGAGAAATGAATTGTTTAATTTTGAGGACTTTGATATTTGAGTGAACTTATATGGATTATGAGAAGAAAGTGGATGAGTTGATTGAAATGAAGTTA